>SNQJ01S0041252.1:39476-51575 GCA_010110895.2 Picea sitchensis | reverse complement strand
ATGGTGTTCCAGATGGATCCTTCAGAGAAAGCAAGAGACCACGACCATACTCTAGTTACGTGGCATTGTTAAGTGACATTATTGATGTTGAGCCTACTAGTTATGAAGAGGCTGCAGAGAAGAAAGAATGGAAGGATGCCATGATTGAAGAGTACCAATCCATTGTAAAGAATGATGTTTGCGATGTGGTTCCTAGACCAAAAGAGAAAACAGTAGTAAGTTCTATGTGGATTTACAAGACGAAGCATTCAACAAATAGCAGTGTTGAGAAGTACAAGACAAGGTACGTGGCACATGGTTTCTCCCAGAAAGAAGGAATAGATTATGAGGAGACATTTGCTCTTGTGGCATGATACACTTCAATTAGAGTTATACTTGCAATAGTTGCAATGATGAAGTGGAAAGTACACCAGATGGATGTGAAGACATCTTTTCTAAATAGTGTAATAGAAGAGGAAGTGTATGTGAAGTAGCCACAAGGTTTCAAGACACGTGACAGTCAAACACATGTGTGCAGATTGAAGAAAGCCTTGTATGGATTAAAGCAAGCACCCAGGGCATGGTATGGTAGAATTGACAGTTTCCTGATGAGATTGGGATTTACCAAGAGTAAAGAAGATTCCAACCTTTACTCTAAGGTCGTAGATGGTGGACCAGTGATATTACTGTTGTATGTAGATGACCTATTTCTAACAAGAGACGAGAAGCTCATCACTGAAAGTAAGAGGAAGCTAGCTACATAATTCGAGATGAAAGACCTGGGTATGATGCATTACTTCTTAGGTCTAGAGGTATGGCAGAGACCGAGTGATATTTTCCTTAACCAAGGAAAATATGTTATAGAGATTCTGAAGAGATTCAGAATGATGGACTGTAGGGCCATGCCTACACCGATGGTGACAAATCTGAAGTTATTGAGTGATACATCTTTAGAGACAGTGGATGCCACCATGTATAGACAGACGATTGGTTTGTTGATGTACTTAACGAAAACGAGGCCAGACATATGTTTTGGGGTGAACACACTGAGTCAGTATATGGTGGAGCCAAGAGGTGTTCACTTGATTGCAGCAAAATATGTGATGAGGTACCTGAAAGGTACAATTGATTATGGACTCGGATATGTATTGGATCGTGAGATATGCTTGCAAGGCTTTACTGATTCAGATTGGGTCGGTAGTGTTGCAGACCTGGAAGAGTACATATGGATGTTGCTTCAGTTTGGGATTAGCTATGATCTCATGGTTTAGCAGGAAGCAAACAAGTGTAGCGCTCAATACAACTGAGGCAGAGTACATAACAACGTGTTCAGCTAGCAGCAAAGCAATGTGGCTTCGGAAGCTGCTTGCAGGATTGTTTGATCTCGAGTTAAAGGCAACTTGTATCTGGTATGACAACCAGAGTTGTGTGAAGTTGTCAGAGAACTCAGTGTTTCATGACAAGTCCAAGCATATCGAAATCAAGTACCATTATATCAAAGATATGGTACAGAAGGGAGTGAAGCTCCAGTATGTCGCTACAGATGAGCAGATAGCAGACATGTTGACCAAGCCTCGTCGAGAGTGAAGTTTGTGTACTTCAGAGACAAGCTTGGTGTGGTCTAGAAGGACTTCCCTAGTAAGAGGGAGTGATGAGTTACAGTTGTGATTCCAGGGCAGCAACCTCAGCGTGTGGCAGTAGCAACAGGTAGTCATTCACGGGCATGATACTGACTGTGGCACCAGTTAGCATGACGTCGCACAAGGTCAACAGATGTCAGGCCTTCAGGGCTGGCGAGTTACCCAGCTTTTCAAGCTGATGGGCCAACCTATGTGGTTGGAGGTGTTTCTTAGCCTTGGGCTAGATGGGTAGTGTGTGCACACTACATCGCCTAATCCTTGTGATTAGATGCCTAGTCATTGTGGACCGATTGCCTGGTGTGCCAACCAGAGGTTACTAGTTCTTTATGAACTAGATGCCAGATTATGTGTGAGCTTGCGAGTTACTAGTTCTTTATGAACTAGATATCAGATTATGTGTGAGCTGACGAGTTACTAATTTTTTATGAACTAAATGCCAGATTCTGTGTGAGTTGGCGAGTTAAAGCCCCGTGATGACATAAATCCTCGATGGATGATGAGACCCTGGATGATGACGTGGTTACAAAACTTCTTCAATATAGATCCGTGGAAAGTCAACAAGTCAATGGTCAAGTGTACAGAAGTGCAGAAGCAATCGTGACGATCGTGCTAGAAGAATACCTTCCTTGCTAAGAAGGAGTGTTGAAGTTTGAGCAGCTTCGGAAGATATTCTTATTGTATCAATATTGTATTAGACCAAATCAAAACCCTAAAGAATAATATTATGTTATATTTGTAAAGTCGACCCTATTGTGCCTTTGTAAAAGTCAGCCCTATTGTGCCTTTGTAAAAGTCAATTGTAAATTAGCAAGGGTAAAGTATACAAGTCGGCCTCGACCTAATTWAAGGGTGGCTCAACTTGTATTTATAAGAGGCTAGGCACCTCACTTGAAGGACACAACAACACAAGCTCTCTCACACAAGGAAAAGTGTGCAAGTCTGAGGAGGAGACGCAGCTACAGAGTAAGGGTGTTTTGGTGAAGGGTTTTGGTTATCTCTTGGAGGACTATCTTGGTCTAGTAGTGCGCTACCCTATTCTAGTTAGGGTTTCTGGTTTATCTTTTGATTATCTTCTGTTTGGTGAGATCTCTCTTGAGAGAAACATTGTACTTGTTGATGAATCTATATTGAAGAAGCTTTGTTGGGTTTCTTCCCCACGAGGGTTTTCTAGGATAAATCGTGTATACTGTGGATGTCTTCCTTTCAGTGATCCTTATGCATGTAGTTATTGTTCTAATAGTTTAAAGTTAAAGAATACTCAATACACTTAACTACTCAGCAAAATTTTAACAGTGACCAATCATTCCTCCATGGTAACCTGCCCGGAACAATAAACAAAAAACAACAACATCTCCATGGTAACCTCCATAAAATTTACAACATAACCTGCCTGGAATAAGGTCAACCACCAAGAACATCTCCTAGAGGAGATCAATTTATCTTGTAAACAAGTGCATCATTAATACTGAAGAATGAGCTTTTACTTAAATGTTCAAGTGTTAAACATTTGATAGCAATAGTACTCAGCAGTACTAGATTTCTTAAGTTATAGCAATATAAAATATCAAACTTGATATGCAAACCTAGAGTCTGGTTGTTGTTGTCCCATTTGAGTTGTCATATATTGTAGGAGACATCGTTACCGTTGCCTCCAACTCTTGGGCTGCCTCTGAGTGCACTAAATCTAAGATCCCTTTGGATCTACTGTCACTGCTTGGATAAATGTCCTTTTGCGACCTTTGAAACTTCCTGTGGAGATGATCCTCTTTTCTGCTCTTTCCTTTTCTTGTATGTGCTTCTAGTGCTTGATTTTCATCATCACCCAACTTTTCTTCTCTTGCTACCAATCTAGCTTCTTCTTGAGTGCAATCTTCCCATAGCCTGCTAAACTTTGTTAGTTTTCTTCTGGAATAGATTCCCTGAATAAATGATTCCCAAGACTTTGGGAGACCATTCAATGTAGTCATTACTAGCTCGGCTTCTTTAATTGTGTCTCCAATGGCTTCAAATTGTTCTTTGATTTGAGACACCCTCGTAAAGTAGGATTGAATGGTTTTTGAATTCTGCATCTTCACATTCTTGAGTTGTGTCCTCAATGTCATCTTCCGGTTTATATTCTTTCCTTCATATCCACCCTCATATTTGTACAAATACATTTTCTCTAATATTTGCCCTACCCCCACCCTCATATAGTTGGGATAATGCATCAAACATTTGCTTTGGAGTCTTCAATGATGAGACATGAGGGATTAAGTAATCCTTGATAGAGTCTGCAATAATCCTCTTTGCTTTAACTAGGTTCTTTTTGTGCTTTGTTTTAGCCTCATCTCCTTCTGGCTCTTGAACTTCTTCTTCAATGAAGCCTTCTAGATCATTCTCTTCTAGGATGAGCATTACTCTATATTTCCATGCTTGGAAGTTATCAGCACCCTCAAGCTTCTCATCAAGCTTAAGTGTTGGAAGTCATTTTGCCCCATGATCTAGAAAATATGACAAAAATTAAAATTTTGCAACAATGAGTTTTTTACCTTACCAGTGAGTGCGTTATGCCAAGGCGACCTCCTTTCTTCAAGAATCTGCTCCAACTTCAGCCTTTAAATGCCCAAACGTCTTGACCTAGGGTTTTATGAGGAAACCCTAATTTTTCAACTTTTGAATTTTGGAGATCTGATCCGAGGGAAATATGCGCCCTCCTTAGACGACCTTCTTGGTGGCTTTTGTAAGTGCTCAACAAGCTTAAAATTAGGGGAAACTGACAATCTTCCTTCCAGTGGTTAGACTGTTCTAAAGCAAACCTTGCTCTGATTCCATGTTAAAATTTTGGTATGCTCGTTTCACCATAGACAATGTTACACCATTGTCACCCAACCATAGGCACTTACACGTACCACCCCCGAGCAAAGTAACCTTTTCTTAGATAGATTCTGAACACGAAGCAAGTCCTCTCAGATAAACCCTAACCAGAAATACCAACACGGTTGCAGCAACAGCACAATACCGATAGAGCGTACCTTTATCAAGAGAAGCGCACAAGAGAGAGATACCAAAAAGACTGAGAAAGGAGAGACTTCACCACTGCAACTGTTGCGTCACCTTCCTCAGACTTGCGCCTCCTTCCCTTCGCTGAACTGCTGCAACTGCTAGACTTGCGCCTCGATTGCAGAGTGAGCGAGTGTGTATCAAATGAGCTAGCGCATGCCTTTATTATACTAGTCTGTCATGTGACTTTTCAAGTGGGGCCGACTTCTCTTTCTAGAGCCTTCTAATTCTTTATTATTATTCTCCTTGGGCCAACTTCTCTTCTAGGGTATTTCCACATATGTTTAATGGTTCTCTTGCTACCGGAATCTTCTTCTCTAAGCACAAAGGTTGTCCTGGAGGTTAATACCTCCTGCAGCTACCAAAACATCAACAAGTATGAGAATAAAGACAAAATCCATGTAAGGTTGGAAAGCCAAGCTAGGAAGGCCAATTAGTTTAGTAACTAGAAGCCCAAGAGTCATTGGAAAATCTTATAAGTAGAACCATTGAAGTGATGCAAAACGTTCTCTTTTTGGCATTGTATGCTATCCTCATATGTTAATAAGAGACAATGTTAGCTTGTGTTCCTATACTCTTGTAAAATGTGATTGGTTGAATATTATTCTCGCCTTTCATGTTTTCTCTTGAAAATTGCAAGCATAGATGTTGCAATATGTAGTCTATTCTCATGCTTGTAATGTATGTCCTTATTAACCTTATGCAATGCTAACAAATTGATGTGAAGCAGGTTATCTCTCGGTGACTTGTAGGCCTACCTCCCATATTCAAATGAGATGTCAGAGGTCTATACAGAGTTTCTTCCTTTCGGCCTCAAATGCTAGGAGTATCCCCCACTCTTACATCCTCCCCAGGATCATACAGTCGAACCCCCCGATAGCTCTTAACGACTCCGACAGCAAGCCAATGCCCAGTACACCCCCCTCGCCATCAGACCCAGGAAACCTTGACCGCCTCATTGTCAGACCTCTCTCTCTCTCTCTCTCTCTCTCTCTCTCTCTCTCTAGACAGACTTTTGAGATGGACATACTCACCTATATTTTGGATCACTGCACTTTTGTCACGGTTATATGCATTCTGAGGCTGCACTACTTTAGGTTTCTTTCTTTATGATATTTTCGGCATTATCTAGGAGTTGCACTTGCACTCCCACATTGTACTTGTTATCCACCAGTGTGCACAAGCTAGATTTCCTGAAGAGCCGCCAGAGAATGAGCAATCAGTGCTCATATATACAGAGTTCAGTGATTCAGCAGGCCTTAAAAGGGCCACTTTTTCCGCATTTCCACTATTGTAATAAATGTCCTAGGTATGAGATATTGTAAAAGACTATTGGCCACCCTTGATCTGGGAGTGGGCACATACTCGGGAGTGTTTTTTTTACTTGTTAATTATTTTTTTTGCTTGCCTTAGTGAGCGATTAAATAATTCCTAAGTTTTTTCACTCAGAAAAAAGACTTGCTCCAAAGCCGAAGTATGTGTTGACAAGCAGATCTCGGCATGGAAAATCCAATGTCTAGTGTCAGAATGTATATAAGCTCATATTAGAACATAGTGTCTGAGTTATTTGGAAATTGCGGCTAAGTCTAATAGGTTTTTTTTTAAGTTTTAGTGAATTAATTAAATTCCCGCAAAATTGGAATTTATTAATTCTAAGTCAATAAATGTAAAAAAATATGGCATCAAACATTGTCAGATGCCATATTTATAGTCGTTTTCCAGTCCAGAGCATGATGTAAACTCCTATTTCCCATCTTTCGAGACTAAAAAACGATTATTATCGCTAAAAAGATCGATATTACTCGAAAAATGCAGAAAATGGGCAATTAATTAATTCTCCTAAAAAGAAGGAGAACTGAGAACATGTTTGAAACATGTTTTTTGTGCGTCTTTAGTTAGCCTAAAGCATAAAATGAGTTAGCTAGGGGTGGTTCAACTCTTGTGGAGATAACTTTGAGTGAGGGGGAGTTCCAAATGAATGAACTCAACCCCTTTTCCCATATGGCAGATTCCTAAAAGGTTGGCGTATTCACTAAGGGACCCACGCACTATTAATTAAACGCTCCACTCACCCTCTCCCTAGATACACTCACCCTTCCCCCTTAATCACTCGTCCTTTAACCCACGTCACTTCCCACTCATTCTTAATTCCTTCCCTACGTAACTTCCTCTTCATCCTACGTCACTCTCCCTTCACAATACGTAACTCTCCATTCCCACATCACTTTCTCTCCACCCTACGTACTCTCTCTTCATCCTACGTAAACTTCCATTCACTCATACATCACCTCTCCTCACTACACATCTCCCCCTAATCTAAGTGCGCCACTCCTCCTCTCACGCACCTACCATCACTTAACCCACGCATTAACTACACGAATCCCTAACCCTAACGCATGCATGTGCCTAGAAATCTCCACCTCTTCTCCTATATAAGAGAGGTCGACCTCCTCATTAGCTAGCTGAGTCTTGGGTGAAGAAAAGCATTGTAATATTTTTTCAAGTATTGGAATAAAAGTCTTTGGAGAAAATCGTGGTGTGGATGTACATGTGTGGTGGCTTTGTCTAAATGCAAATGATCTATGAGGTAACTTGTATTGTTTAATGCTTTAATTTGATGATCAATTGTTAAAGCCTAATAAGGTATGTTGTCATATGATTAGGTAAGAAATATCTAGGTTGATCTTTCTTATTGCTTTTACTTACTCCATATATTCCTAAATGCATGTTATATTTTAGGTTAAATCTAACATGTTTTGGTGAGTTATGTATGTAGGGAATGCCATTAACAGTTGTTTGCAGGATTGAAGCATCTAATTGCAGGTTATCCAAGAAAGAGGATTGGCTAATGGTTGCTTCCATTGTCATCGTCCAATAGTTCATGAGAGAAAGCGCCCTCTTGTCCATTACCAAGAGAACTCCATAGCCCAAGTTTCCAAGCTCAGACGAAGGCTCCAAAAATTGATAAAATTTCTCTTCCTTACTTCTTTCTTTTGGTTGCATGCTGGTTTAGAGTAGTTTCAAGCTTTATTTTTTACATCTAAAGGCTGCATGCAAGTNTTTCCTAGATCTGATTATAATTTGTCAAATTTTAAAGGTAGATCTAGGTCAAGTTTAAAGCACTTTACTTGGTCTTTTTCTTCTAAAGTTTTAAGTCAAGTGGTGCTTTGTTTTAATTGTTTATTCAAACTATTTGGAGATATTTAGTTTGTTGTCCTAAAACAACAAACAGAAATCTCCAAAGGGAGCCTAAGTTAGGATTGTTAAAGCCTAAAAAAAAACCCTTAAAAATTTACCTTTTTTTTTTTTAGAAAATTTCTAAAAAAAAATTTTGATAAATTTTACTTTGTTTAGAATTCTTTTCTATCATTTCTAATTCAATCTGTTGGTTGTTTTGTTGTAGCAAGTGCAGATCCAAAAGGAGATTCCGCTCATTTTGGGCAAATTTCAAGTTTTTTTGAGGACCCTGGGGGGTTGTGACTTCGTCAAAACGAAGTCTCTTTTTTCTGCTCTTTCTCCTTGTACTTCTCTCAAAGATCCATCAATAAGGATCCCCCTTTCTTTCTTTTTTCTCTAAGAGAGCATTTTTCTCTAAAAGAACTCAAGGTTCTTCATTGTAATAGTTTAATAAAGGCGGGCCCTTTGTGCCCAGTTCTTCATCCCCTTAAGGAGATTTGTGTTGTGGGTTTGTCTTGACTGTTTTAAAGTTATGCATGCTTAAAATCGGATAATTAAGTATACAAATCAAATTTTCAAAGCACACTACAACACTCTAACTTTATGCGTGTCAATTGATGCTCAAATCTTCATGCATGTTTTAGTTTAAAGCTCTTTTCTTTATTCAATCAGTTTTGCAACATCAATTAATTTTCAAGCTATATCTTGTTTATCTTTCTCAATTACAAGTAGGGTTTATAACACTTAAGTGTTGCAAATCATATCTCTTTTTTCTTTCAAAGTGTTTATACTAGTGCCTCATTTACAAAGCAAGGTGTATGATCAAATCTGTTTCAGTTTATTCAAGTAATTGAACCTTGTTAGTATAATTAGGGCAATCTCCAAGTGGTACTATTCATCTAGAACCCCTACTTGGGTGGCGTGTGTCAAATCACCTGGTAACTCGCCTTGTTGGATCTGCAGCACACCCAGTAGCTAAAGTTTTAGATTGGTGAATAATACATATGGGGGCCAAACACTTTCACTAATTAATTACAAAATTAACCCTAATAAAATCTTCGATCTACACTACCCACGACTCCCTTTAAGGCACTGGTTAAAACATACTATCTATCTTTGTCTTATGCGAGCAATTTTATTCATGCTTTGATTGATCTATCTTTCATGTGAGCAGTCTTTACATTTATGCATTTCATCTAACTTTATTGCTCAAGTCTTGCAGATCTTGTATCCTTTTGGTAATATACATGCATGCTTATGGAATAGTATTTCACTTGATGATTATGTATGCATGTTTACAAGCAAGTACTTTTGATTATGATGATGGTAAATGTTAGTAGATCAAGTTTTATTTTCAAGCAATAAACTCCTAGAATAAAGTTTTCTTTCTTTCGTAGTTTAGAAAGCCTTAGTTTATTTTTATAGGGACTACCCCCCTTGGCTTCGCTAGGAGTTGGCCTAGACAGAGGAGTCGAGGATCAAGCGACAGCTCCTTGACTTGAGACTTGCCCCCAAGGACACACCAAGTGGATTGAAGGTTTCTTCCACGATAACCCAGGTATGTATTAGGATGGCAACAGTACTCATACTTGTTGTAGTCTTCAGTCCCATTGACCTACTTTTGTGGTCATTCATTGGACATTAATAAAATTATCTTATCTTAAAATTATCTAAGAAGCTCATAGCATGGTGGAAGACACAGTTGGCATGCATGTTTGACATGATGAACATAGGCCTTCTGCATTATTTTTTGGGTCTAGAGGTTTGGCAGGGTACAGCTGAGGTCATCCTTGGACAAGGGAAGCACATAGTTGAGATTCTTAAGAGATTTCATATGTCGAATTTCGAACACTTGGCCACTCCTACGGTGCCAAATCTGATTTGGTAGGTCCTTCCATTTACAAGGAGTTGATTGGTTCCCATATGTATTTTGTAAATATCAGGCCTGATATATGTTTTGCAAAGAATACATTAAGCCTGTTTATGGTTGAGCCAAGGTAGATTCATTGGGTTGCTGCAAAACATGTGCTCTAATACCTGAAGAGCACAGTTCATTATGGCTTGAGGAATGTTGGAGATGGTGAGTTCATTAATTATGCAAGTGATGCAAATGATAGGAGCACTTCAAAGTTCAGGGTGTTGTTTTACTTTGGGCACAGGTGTGATTTCTTGGTTCAGCATGAAGCAATCTTCAATTGCACACAATTCAATGGAGGTAGAGTACATGGCAACTAGCTCTGCTAGTTGTAAGCTATCTCGCTTCATAAGGTGTTAGCAGAGTTGACTGATCAAATGTCGGAGCCTATTATAATAGACTCTGACAAACAGAGTTGTATCAAACTCTAAAAATCTAGTGTTTCATGATCGCTCCAAGCACAATGAGATCCAATGACATTTCATCAAAGACAAAGTTCAGCGAGGACAAGTGGTCCTTGAGTATGTTCCTTCAAATTCACAGAGTGCAGACATTTTCACTAAGGTTCGAGATGTTGAGGGAGATTTCATTTGGTCAAGAACACTTTCATCATAAAGAGGGTGTGTTAGTTTTTCTTACCTTGTTGCTATGACAATGTTCATCCTTAGCCACAAAGGTGCACCAGCAACAGCAACAGTTCAGATTTTGTTACAGAAACAGTTTGAATCCCCTTACAACAGAGGAGGCATGGCAGTGTTATACGAAAAGAACAGCAAAGGGGAGAGTTAGAGGGCACATGCATGCATCTGCCAGCCTTAGTTTTCTCCTACTATAGTTGTTCTCCTAAATTTAGCAGTTTGAGTTCAGTTCAAAATTAAAGTTTGCTTTTTAATTTTGGAATAAGTGTGTTTTTCTATTTCTGAGTTGCTTTTCTAGGTTAGGAAAAGTGTTTTTCCAATTTTAGATTATGCTTAGATTAGGTGCCTCTTGCATGAGGAATTCTATTCTAGGAGGAGGGTGCAGATCTCAAGGAGAGGTGCTTGGTTTTATTAGCTGTCCTACTCTAGTTGAGGCCAATTAGTCCTGGGCAGCTATTCATGCAGGACTGCACGCTGATACCTAGGCTATACCTAGATCTCAATATCTCATCTATCTCAGGTCTATGAATGCTCACATAATATGATAATCTCCTACAGTTTGTGTTCAGAAATCTAGGGAAAATGCAGGATAAATGTGCTACTCTATCAAACCACTGCTAACAATTCCTCAAGTATATAACAGGTAGCAAGCAAAAACTTATAACACACTGAAACTCTTTCCTATTTGAGAATCGGTGAGATAAAACAGAAAATTTATGAGTTTTCCCAACTACACAAAAGGATAGATGAAAAAGATAGAACTTGGAATCAGAAAATACATATATATAAAATATATATATATATATATATATATATGCTACTACTTAAGCAGATAATTTCAGTAGTCATTAAATTTCCAATATTGAGAAGTAGCTTTAGAGTCTTAGTAGATAACAAACTATGAACTATAGATATCAGAATGCCTAAAGCGCTTGCAATAAAATTACAACCCAGACGAATTGAGGAAACAGCTTGCATAAGATATGAATAAATGAGGATCAGACTTCAACCACAAATTTTTATGTGAATGTCATGCTTGTTTGCTCCTAGATGAAAATTTCCTCGAGAACTCTTAGATTGCAGCAATTATTGAAAGAGCAGAGCTAGTACTAAGATGGATACAGAGTATCAATGCTGGAATTTTATTGAATCCATGAGATCATTACTGCCACATGGCACCTCTAACCTGCAATTGCAGTAACCTAATATTGGGGAGGGAGGGGAAGAGATAGTTTTTAAGCATACCAAGAATGTTCTTTCCTCCTGCATTGGAATTTACCGGACCAGTTTTCATGCCAAAATAATCTGCTCCTGTTATCCTATCAGACTTGCGACTTCTCTTCTTGCCTGTCTTACCAGCTTGGCCATGCTTCCCATTTAATTTTCTTGATTTATCTGAAACCAAACACAAAAATTATAACTAATGTTGACAGTATCTAGGTTTCATATGCGAGATTTGAAGTTATTTTCATTTCTCCGTGATAAATAGACGCAGGAATGTCTTGAATTAAGTTGATTGCACATAATCAGAGGAAAAAAGAAGCAGATGTCCAAAGGGGAAATTTTAAAAATAGCTAGACTTTTTGAGGTATAGAATAGTCATCATTAGATTTATGCTCATCTATAAGATACAAAACCTTTTAGATGATGGTCTGAAAGCAAAATTTATAGAAATTCCATGTTATTAAATTAGATGTTACACATTAGGATC
>SNQJ01S0041252.1:0-26488 GCA_010110895.2 Picea sitchensis | reverse complement strand
TCTGTCCAGGGATGATCAGTCCCCTAAGATATAAAATCCTAACTGAGCTACCCAGTATTGCTCAGGATACCATAGTATCATCAGCACTGCTCCCCCTTTCAAGGGAGGTCCTTTTGGACTATACCAAGCTTGTCTCGAAAGTCCTCAAACTTTACACGAGACAGAGGCTTGGTCAACACATCTGCAACCTATTCATCTGTGCCAACATAATGGAGCTTTATGGCTCCTCTCTGCACCATATCACGAATGAAGTGATACCAGATCTCTATGTGCTTCGACTCATCATGGAACACATCATTTTTATACAACTCTGGTTATCACATAGGATCACGGTGGCTTCCATCTCCAAATCAAATAGATCTGTCAACAACATCCAAAGCCATATAGCTTCACAACTGGCGGAACATGCAGCAATGTATTTTGCTTCTGCCGTGCTGGGAGCAATACTGGATTGTTTCCTACTCTGCCATGAAGTCATGGTTGACCCCAGACTGAAACAACATCTTGAAGTGCTCTTTCTATCAGAAACACTTCCAGCTCAATCTGAATCAGTATATCCATACAGTCTAAGTCATGATCTCTTGTATAGCAGAGACCAAAATCCAATGTACCCTTAAGGTATCTCATCACATGTTTTGCATCATCAAGGTGAACACGTCTGGGTTCTACCAGATACTGACTCAAGGCAAAACATATATCTGGCCTGGTATTCGTCAAATACATCACCGAACCAATAATTTGATTGTACGGAGTACCATCAACCAATTCTGACGAGGTATCTACCAGAAGCTTCAACTTCGTTTCCATGGGTGTGTACATGGATTTACATTCCAACATGTTAAACTTCTTCATTATTTTAACTGCATACTTCCCTTGTTTAAGGAAGATCTTCTCTAGGCTCTGCCAAACTTCAAGACCTAAGAGATAATACATTAGGCCTTTCATCAAACTCTGTAGCGAGCTTCTTCTACAATCTGTGATGAGCTTTTCTTCATCTTTGTCAAGAATTCATCATCTACATATAGTAGCAACATCACTGGCTCATCATTCATAACCTTGAGGTAAAGGTTAGAATCAACTTTACTCTTGGTAAAGCCCAAGCTCAATAAGAAACTGTCAATTATGCCATATCAAGTTGTAGGAGCTTGCTTCAACCTGTATAGAGCCTTCTTCAACCTGCAGACCTGAGTCTTTCTGTCTTCAACTACAAATCAAATTTTCACTTCACTTTGTACCAACCCGGTATACTTGTTCAGCTACAACTCAATCTGCATAGTCATGTGTTAGCTCTATGTGCTTTCTGCAAAGCATTATCTGTCTCATTGTCTGGGAGTATGTCCTCTACTCCTTCTACAATTGTTCCTCTAGGAGCTTGCTTCAACCTGTACAAAGCCTTCTTCAAACTACAGACCTGAGTCTTTCTATCTTCAACTTCAAATCAAATTTTCACATCACTTTGTACCAACCTGGTATACTTGTTCAACTACAACTCAATCTGCACAGTCATGTGCTAGCTCTATGTGCTTTCTGCAGAGCATTATCTGTCTCACTGTATGGGAGTATGTCCTCTACTCTTTCTGCAACTGTTCCTCTGGAAGTGGGACTCTGCACCCGTAGTTGCTCTGAAGTTGAGAATGGCTGCTCTATTTTCATTGTGGCTGTTGAAATCTGAAATTAACTCCTCTACTTCATCACGGCAACAACTTCATCTGAAACTGAGAGTGGCTCAATTACTGATATTGAAGCTAGCTTTTCTTCTTTCATGGAGGTAACTATCTTTTATTGTAGTCATGTCTCCATGACCCAACTAATGTACTGCACCAACTGCCACTCAATTTTAAATATGGGGATTGCTCCCCTTGCATCTCATACTATATATGAATCATGGTTGTTCTGGTTGTCTTCATGAATACTGGAACTATTTCTTCAATTATTGGAGTAAGTGTCTCATCATAGTCTTCTCCCTCTTGCTGGGAGAATCCTCTAGACACACATCAGGCTTTGTACATCTGCAACATGCTTGATTTGTTAGATCAATCTTGGAAGTCAATACTGACTTCTCTTCTAGTCTCACGGAAAAATCCATATCCTAGTCGTTCTGACTGGCTTCCTTCTCTATCACTGAAGCAAGGGAATATTTCTGGGAGATTTCATATCTCCTAGAAGTTTCTGAAGCTACGATCTAGTCTTCTCATGGCATCTATCTCCCGGTCCTGGAAGTTGTCTCTTCATCTGATCCTTTCTGAGATCAGGCTTACTCTTGATTTCTTCTGAGTCTACAAGGACTTCAACATCTCTTATGAGGTATACTTGGTGTTGAATACCAAGTCTAAATATGAAAAGTTGAGTCAAACTTCAAATGAGTTATGCTTCCCGTCAAGGTAGCTTCATTATCCTTTGACCAAATCTTCTATAACCTTCACTATAGCTTCCTTAGGGTTATCACATGTGACTTGAACCAAGGTCAACAAAACAACAGGCAAGAATAATACTCTTTTGATAATAGTAATAAAACAATAGCACGAATAATCGTCACAGTAGCTCCTTTAGAGCTATAACTTGTGACCTGTCTGAAACAAAGATCAAAAGTAACAAATACAAAACGAAAGGAGATCAACACTCTTCTAGTGTTGTGATCAAACATTCATCCATGGTAACCTGGAACCAACACAAGAAGTTTCTCCTAGAGGAGATGTTAGTTGTATCTGGTAAATTATTACATTAAGCATTTGTCTCAATATGCTCACATGCTACCAAGTATAACACTTTTCAAGGACTGCTACATCAACTAGTGTTTACTTGTTGTTGTTGTCCTTATACACACTTGCAAACGTGGACTAAGTCTCAATCCACTTAGTGTGTCCTTGGAGGCACAATGCCTAAGTTCAACCCCACTGTCACCTCGACTTGAACTTCTTCCATCTAGGCTTACTCCTAGGGAAGCCAAGGGGTGTAGACCCTAGTTACTATGTGAGTTATTAGATCGACTCTAGGAGTTAATTTTAACTTGTTAAAGGTTGGAGGGAAACTAGCCTAAATGAGAGGCAAACAATGCAAATGCAAAAAAAACTTTCAATGCAAAGGCAAACCTTTCCCTAGGACAACTAAGACTAGTGCCTAAGGTTGGGCAAATGGGGTTAGCTAAATTACACAAAGATTAGAAAATATAGCTTTACAAAACTTTACAATTAGATTAGATACAAGGAAATGGAACAACTATCAACACAATAAAGAATACAAAGAATTAGATGCTACAACAATTAACAAATGAAATAAGAAAGCACTTGTTAGATCTAATATTCTAGAATAGAAACTATTGAACTAACTCTGATTGATTTTGCAGGAAAAGGAAGGAGAGAGATCCAATTGCATCCACAACAAACACACCACAACACAAACCCAAACTTGAAGTGCCCCAAGAGAGGTGCGCAACTTCAAGGGGACTGCTCAATAGCTCAAATGCGTAACTTCAAGAGGATATAACACAATGAAAGAAAGCCTCCACGAGCCAAGTGCGCAACTTCAAAGGAGAAAGATAAAGCTTGAAAAGTGGCCTCCACGGGCAAAAGTGCGCAACTCCTAAGCTCAATAATTCAACCACCCACAATGCTCAATAAAATTGCTTGAAAGATAACTTGAAATGAAAGTGTTGCAGAAAGTAAAGAGCATGAACCATAAAAATAAATTATGAATTTAAACCATTGGTTGCTTGTGGGTATATTTTAGGATTTACATTGATTAGGTGAAGTTGAATCCTAGACTAGGTGACTTCCCTAAAACTCCCACCGCTTTGGCCAAAAGGATTGTTGGGTGTTCAATAAGCAAGGCAAACAAGGCCTTGCCCTAGCTCCACAGGTCAATCCAGGAAACAAGGGTGCTCAACAAGGGGGACACCTAATGTCGTGAGATCATCCTTGATCTAGCACCCCAAGCCGCCTCTACAAGTTCCTTGTTTAATGGCGAAAGTTGCAACAGTTAAGGGTGCTCTAATTAGACTAAATAAGTTGATCCCCTATGAGTCTAAGATAGATTGATTGAGCAACTTAAAGATTAATTGAGTTAAGTGCTTGAAATAAAGTAGATTGTGAGTGCTTGAGAGAAATGTACAAGTAAATAAACTATGCCTCCATGGGCTTAAGCAAATGAAATGATGTGCTTCTAAAACATAAAGATATCACATGAACTTTGAACAATAGAAGCAATAAACCATCAACCATCTACCTAGCCTTACGGTACTGCATGGGTGGCAAAGCCAATCCTCTTTGCAGGGTGTAGGCAAACAATAAAGAATAAAGAAAATAACTTAAAATGAAACTAAACTACTTGCAACCTGACGAGGTAAAAATATAGCTCTTAATTGTTTAGCATTGTATCACGCTCATTCATTAATTATGTCAACCTGAGATTCAATGTGTACTTACAAGGCACTATGTGTTCTCTACACAGAAAAGAGAACTAGCAAAATATAAACTATGGACGGGAAAGAAATGAGTCACAATACTTTAACCTTTTTCTTTGTTGTGGTATCTCTCGAGACTAAGTTTTCTGAGATATCATAGGCTTACCCCTCGAATGTTCACCTAGCGAAGTTTAAGAGTACTGTGGTTCTGTAGCATGTGGTTGCATATATGGATTCAAAAGAAGATAACAGTTCATATATCAGTACTAAGCTAATATAACACGTTCAAGCTTAGTATGCTTTATCAATCCCCCATTCGCAATCCTGTGAGAGATATTAAAACAGTGTTGTAGCTAGAATACATATGACCAGATTCATCATAGAGTGTTTTAAAAGAACGAGAAACCATAGCATAACTAGTGATCTGTGATATGTAGTTCTAACAGTTACTGGTCATCATTCTCCAGCAAATTCCAGGGGCCATTATGCAGCCTTCATCTATTCTCAGCATATATTCAACTAAAAAGGAAAAAGGTGGAAACTAACAATCATATATAAATCAGAAACAAGGAATTATAGATAGACAAGAAGATAGCACGGAGTTGTACCTGTGAGTGGGCCCGGGCTCACTGGTATGTCTGTGCTTTAACTCAACTATACGTTACCAATAAGAGATCTAAACTTGACAGCAATTAAAATATGCAGTTCTGAATAATGTTCTAACAATCTTACGCTCACACAATTCGTACTTGCTCAAGTGAGAACACACACACACACATATATATATATATATATATATATATATATATATATACAATAGATGGCTCAAAACAACTCTGAATACAGAGCGCCAATTTCCTATAATTCTAGGAAAGTAGTTAAAACAAACTAGATGCCTATATCTGATGATTCGCTCTGCTCCAGCAATCTGATATACGAGCCAATAGTTGCTCCAATCCCCGATCCATCTGTTGAATTGTTATACATGTTCCTCATTCGGATTTCATCATGTGTTCGAAGGTGAATATGTTGAGCATCTCATTCAATGCCCACGGTTACTTATCTGTAGCCTTGTGTTGATATTCCTTGGCGCTCAACTGAATAATAAATACCATCCCTGCCACTTGTTCAAGTGCCAGCTGTTCGTTCAAGGTGTTATCGTGCTGATTTTATCCTCAGCGTTGACTAGTATCAGACACTTGAGATGATGATCAAGTTGATATATATACATGTATAACATGCCGATATATATATATGCAAAATGGAACATAGGATGTTGTGTTGTCAACTGGATATATCTTCTTAAAATACTCTCTCCTGAGAATATAATATATATCTTCATAAAATGCCTTGAAGATATATATTCTTAAATTGCCTTGAATATATATATCTTCGTATATCTTCAAGAGAATGAACCTGGAACCTTGCATTCTATGGCCAGAATTAATGTTATTGAAAACCACACACATATAATAATTCAAATATCTTATAAAACTCATTCTAATTCTAATCTATGAAAAGAAATTAAGATGATTATGTGGCAGTGATAATACCTTTGATAAAAGTAGGACTTTATAGAGATAAGTCTGTAGGAAATATAAAAAGGAAGGCAAAATGCATATGTATATAGGATATAGGGGACAAAAAGGATGCCAAAGTGGGTGTTCATCACAACCTCAACAAAGGCACAAGATGGAGGACAAGCCTACCAGTTTTGTGCCCAAGTGGGTTTAAAATAAAAGCAAGGAAATAAATAACTTAACTTGGAAAGAAAGAAATAGATCCTAGCCACACAACCTTGCCTTAAGGACAAGTGGAGCAAACTTGAAGTAAAATAGCAATGCTGAAATAAAACAACTAACTAGCCATACGATTTTGCATGGGTGGCAAGGCTAATCCACTATGCAAGGTGTTGGCAAATGAAGAAATAAAAATTGCAGAAAATTTAAATCTTAGAGAAGTGCAAGCCCAAGAGACTCTCTTTGGGCTTGCTTACAATGGAGAAAGAAAGAAGAGATGTTGAGAAGATGTTACCCGAACTTAGGAGGCTTCTCTTGGACGTTTGGGTGCCCCAAATGGGTTGTAGCTCCTCCTTTTTTATGCAGACCTGCAACAAATCAGCAAAGAAAACCTTGATGGAAAAGCTGCAAAAACACCAAAAGTTGGGAAATTTTCTGTTAGCAATAACCAGAAATTTTCTGTGTAAATTTCAGCAAATAAAATATATGTAGATGACCTATCCTAACATGTTAGAATGCAAAAATATAATGGAAATAAACAGAAATTAATAGAGGGTAAAAGTGGGTGAAATGGAAGATTTTCAGATCTGAAATCTTCACATAAACCCGTACGTAATCTTGCAAATCTTGAATGCAAAGCTACAAGAAACAAGAGGAAGTGAGTAGATCTAAGTAGTGAACCAAAATACTTTGAAACTACTAAATAAAAGCTCACTAGATCTCAAATCTATCCAAGCAAAATACTTTGCTTGGAATTCCTACTCTAGATCTATAAGCTAAGCATGCATAAGAAAAACACAAAAGAACAAGATCACCTCAATAATAGTATGGCATCAAGAAGACTCTCAACACCATGGATCCTCCAAAGATTTCTTTATTCACCAAGAAAGGTTGCTGCAAATACTTGCAGCAAGCTTTACACAATAGCAAAAGCCAAAAGAGAGAAAGAGAGAAAAGTGGGAGAGGGAAGATTTTGGCATAATAACAATACACTGAGAATAGATTGAAAAAGAGGGAGGGGAGGCCTTCTTTTATATTTGGGAGCCAAGAGTGACCCCTCTTCGATGCTTTCCAAGTGTCATTCATTTGAGAGAGATTGAGCATCTTAAGGGGGGCGCAACTCTAGGGTTTTAGTCACTTTTAGGGTTTGAAGGTTGAGTGAGGGGGAAGGGGAAACACTTTTGGCATGGTCCAATGTGAGATTAGACCAAGGGGGGCGCACTTAGGGAGAGAGATCATTTTCCTAACTTTTCATGATTTTCTCTCCAAGGGGGGCGCAATTTCCCTAGGGGGGATGATGGATTGAGGTGATGGCTAGATGAGGGGGTGAGATGGAAATGTGTTTCACTAACTTAGGAAATGGGTTAGGCAACTTCTCCCACTCTTTCTCTAACCCTTTTGCTCATTTTTACAAAAAATTGACATTTTGACTTCGTCAATTAAGCAATTAAATTGTTGACTCTAGACTGACTTGGACTCCTCATGGACAATGACCTAGCAAAACTTGTCCAATTGAGCTGAAACTTGGTCCAAGGGTGTAGGGGGTCTCATTCTATTCTTTTGAGTACGCATACCCCTATCAAAATCCCCAAGGACCTAGTTTTTACATTTTTACATCAAAAATAATTAAAATTACCACTAATTGGGTAATTTTAAAAAATTTACTTTGACTTGACAGAATTCCACAAGACTCTAGGAGATGTCTAGCATGGTCATTTACAATATTCCTAGACCCTAGTCACCCACAAGGCTCGATCATTAGAATGCCTTTCACCACTTTGGAGGATTATTGTGGGAGTGAAAAACTCAAGGGCAATTAAAAAGGTTGGTTAGGCTAAATTAATTACCTGAGGAAAAAAACACTCGATGAAAGGACTTCCCTAATAATAAAGTCCTAGGCAACTAACCTACAATATGATCCATGCAGACCCATTACATTATTGTCCCACGCAGGGGAGCAGAAATTCCAATTACAAAATGAAGTGTTGAGGCCAAAAATGCCTTATAGAACCAACAAGTCTTCAATTGTGTTGCACCATCAGGTACATATCTTTATGGTACATGGAGTTGACCCCCTAGCCGAAATAGGTGGTCAACACTTGTAAAGGGGTAGTTATCAACTTGTCATGTGCAACTTTGAATCTTATCAAATTAATCAATCAAACCTGGAACCTGGAGTTTTGTCCTCAAGAATGAGTGTGTTGTTTTTCTTCCACTCAAGATGACAAGTACTTTCTTCAACTTGTCTTTTGTACAATATGCTATCTTGACAGAAATCTGGGTTAGAGAATAAACTCTATGATCTCAACTTTAATCAATCTAATACCTTGACTTTAATTTTGACCAAAGGTTAGAATGATAGTCATAACTTCAACATGCAACCTAGATCAAAATAATGTCATAACAAATAGATGCATATCGGAATAATCAAACCTGGGTTGCATTATTCCTCTAAATGTGTTGGATCTTGAGATCCTTCTGGATCTCTGGAAAGAGGTCCCTTCTCCTGCAAATACACTTTAAAGCTTAATAGTTTAAACATATGTGAGTACATACCTCTGATAGCATTTGTAGGTAGTGGCACCATCTGATAACAACGGTAATAATTAACAACCCTTTTAAAACTTCAAGGGTGACTGCAACTAGTAATGCAGTTGATACTACAACTAATTCTGAAACTGCAAATGCAACTAAAACTTAGGGTTTTATGAGGAAACCATAATTTTTCAAACTTCAAATTTTGAAATTCGGATCCGGGGACTAGATGCGTTGGGCTGAGGCGAGTTTGTTGGAGCTGTTAGATTTCAAAATTTTCAAATTTTGCCCCTTGAAACTTGACCTGCGAAAATCTTCACTGGTACTTTTGGTATTGGTTCTGGTTTCTTGGTTTTCTGATACTTTTGGTTTTCTGGTACCAGTCAAAACTAGGGTTTAACTTTCCGGAGTATTTGACCACTGAAAAAGGTCCGCTCAAGGTGCCAAAGAGTTCCCTAGGCTAGGGCGCACTTTTCTAGATGGTTGTTAGGTTGATATTCCTCTTCAACAAAAAGCCCTAATTTTCTTGTACGGCAGCAATGACGTTTTTCTTTATCCAGAGAAAGATGCTCTCTTCAGCTTTCTTTATCCGTGAGAAATGTGCTCTCTTCAGCTTAGCTTTCATACCATGTTAAGTTTTGAGCTATTATTAGGCTCTTTTCACCCTACTAGATAATAATAGCATAGGTGGGATCTATTATCCCCGCTTAGGGATAACTAGGAGATCATGTCCGGAGGCCCATTGTGTCCCGACATGGAGTACGAGAGCAGATTGACTGAGCATGGCTCCGAGGGCCCATCCTTCTTCACCAGACTGTCCCTGCTAGCGTTAAATACTTCCATCATCATCGGCTTGGACTTGCATCGAGAAGACTCTTGCTCCATGAGGTAATTGGCATCATGGTGTCATGTTTGATCGCTATAACCTTCTTATATATGCATCAGTTCCTTACATTCTCATAACCGCTTGGATCTTACACTCAATCCACTTGACCATTGTTGGGGATTAACGGGGTGACCCAGCAAGTTGGTATTCATGGCTTTGGTTAGCCACTGTGGGGATTTGCAGGTGAGCCATCATTCATCTCTGCACCATTCTAATATTTTACATCTTATCTCTCATACATCCATCCTATTCCCTAGTCCCAGCCTTTAATAGGATGACCTTTGAGGGTTACACTTTGTCCCTTTGCAGAAGGCACAAAGGCCCAGGATAAAATACAAATTCGTAAAAAGATAAAAAAGCCATAGAAATCAAAACCTAGAGATGCTTCTGTGGATCCCCGAAGGCAACAAAAAGGCCTCCTCGATAAGAAACAAAAGGGACCCTAAGAAAATAACAAAAAACAAGACCTAATCCAAGAGGATGGGTCTCATCACGAGCCGCCCATTATGTTCATAGGCATCCAACAGTATGACATCGCCACCATCTAGTCACCAAACCAAGGCAATGACCTTTGGTTGTATGGCCAAGGGAAAGGGGGTCTCATCACGAGCCACTTTACATTTCCCTCGCAGGAAAAATACCCGTTGGTAACACTTCCACTCGGGTCACCACACGCCTACAAGTGTTGTCCTCTGGTCAGACGTTGAGGTAAAAAGAAAGAAAAGCAATAAATAAAGAATAAAGGCAATGAAGGGCTTCTGGTATGCATCCATGATCGGGTGCTGAAATTTCACCTCCTCCACAAAGGCACCCACGGACAACACTTTCCCTTGGTCTTATTGTGACTCGACATCCCTAGACCATATCACTTCATGAACATGGCTTAAATAATCCTCTGTGGAAACTTTCCTTTTCTTGTGGGTATTCGCCCAATAGGTTATTCTATTTGTTTCCTTCAACTTGTATAGTAGATATGTGTAATGTCTTGAGCTCTTAGAGGATATACTAGGGATTTTATGCACATGTATTTGATAAATTAAATGATGAAACATGATTGACATCACTATGATCCCAAGGACTCCATGAGCCCATGGAGGGGAGTAGTTTTGATGCAGGACTATTGTTCGCCAAGGGATGTACCAAAGGGACCGGGTACATATGGGATAAGGATTAGCTCGACCTCCATGGGTCAAGAGCCCATCAAGGGTTAAGCTGGGATGGCGTAGATGACAACGCTGAGATGAGCCATATATTGCACGAGAAGGAAGAAGGGCATCCTACCAAGGACACTTTGGCAAAGCCCAACCTAGGGGGAATCACCCAATCGCAGACATGGAACGCTTGCCTTTGATGCACAGGACGCCACCAGAGAGTTGGATCGCTTGTCCGAGCGTGGGTGCTGGGTGGCCTGAGTCAAGCTGCTGTGGCAGGTTGGATGATCCCTAGAAGGGCCAACGTCCGGCTCGATGTTGTATTTGCCCAAAAGGGCCAACATCTCCCCCAGCACTTTTGCTCACATTACATTATGACAGCTTTTTAGCATTTAATGTAAAGATAGTGTAAATTTTGTAGTCAGTCTTTTCGGTTGTTTTAATGACCCAAATTTTAATTCAAAGGTCATGGATCGTATAAATAGAGGACGCTTTGCCTCATTTTGGATATAACACAACCAACTCTCTCTTGTGAGAGATCATCTTTTAGTCTCTTGTCTTGGTATTTTTGGTCTCAAGTGAGGCTTAAACTCTTATTGGAGGATTCTTCTGGCATGTATGGTGTTTCTCTCATTGGAAGGTTTATAAACTAGGGCTTGATGATGCATTCTTCATGATATGTAAGTGAATTTCTGCAAAACCTCTTAAAATGAATGGTTGTAGGTTTATGACCCTTTACATTTGCTATTATATCATCGCTTAATCTTGAAATCTAGGCAGCAAGCACAATGTGGTCCATGTCCCTGCTTGAGAAACTTGTTTCCAGCTTAACATTGCTAAAGATATAGCCTAGTCGCTGCTGCTACACTTATCTCTTTTCCAGAAGTTAGCATTTCAAGCATATTGTATTGAATAGAGGAGACGCCCTAGGCCTAGCTGCTAATTCTACACCTAGGGTTTAACCTCCTAGGGTTTGCAGAAAAGCCTTGCCCTTGCAACACTTTTCTCCTTCTTTAGATTTGTACTTTTAAAGCTAGCCAAGCTTGCCAAGAACATTTAGGAGAAAGGAGCATGAGGCCTAGTTTTTCTAAGCAACAATCGGAATGAGCCTCCTTCCCTTAGGGTTTCACCTCTTAGGGCCCCGCCCATTGTTACATTGGCCAGAACCTAACCTTTCTAGTCTTTAAATTCCCCAAATCCTCCCTAGATTTTGCCTCCCTTACTTTGACTCCATATTACCCTAAGGCACCGGTATTCTCTCCATTTGTTGTGCAAATTCATCCTTCAAACTTTCAAATTTTGAAACCCTAACACACTAACTAGGGTCACATAATTTGGACGCAAATGTAACCCTTCTAACCTCGGCAATTAATGATGACGCTAAGCCTTATTTGAACTTTGTTGATAGAAAACAATGTTGGTTTGGTCATCTTGTGATAGACATTGATAAATTGATGATATTCATCGACTAATTAGCAAAACGTTGACATTCTTTGTCTATTACTAACTCTAAAGAAGTTGACGTTATCTTTAGGATATTGACGCAACAACCTGTTGTATATGAGCAAATAATGACATTAAATGCATTGAGTTAATTCAAAGGATTGATCATTTTCATTTAATGCCAGGGCTATTCCAGGTTTATTGACAAGTAACATTATATCACCATCACATTATTACAAAACATCAATTTCTGCCGAGCATTACCGCTATATATGCTCATATATACATTAAAGTTTGATAGTCGATTTACATGAAGTATTAACCATTATTGCATGTACTAGTTTCATTGTTGCCTTGTCTCGCAAGCGTGCATGCCTTTTCAGGGTTATTCTTTCATTGACTATCTTCAAGAATTCAGGAAGGGGAACTAGCCTTAATCCTTTGGAGAGCCTTTTCCCTCTGTAAAACCCCTGTGTGATTGCTGTGGACGCTTCCTTGGGCTTAGACACTTGAATAGAGAAAGGACCTCCCGATTTTGGTGACATTGGGTGGGTAGGTCCCTATGCTGCTTGACCCTTATCCCATACACCCTGTAACCTAAAAACTACAAACCGAGCTTGTATACTGTGATCATTGAGAGAGAAACAACACACAATCACAGATACACAATGATTTATCCCGAAACCCCTCAATGGGAGAAAACCCAAAGAAACTCTCTTAATATAGATAACCAATACAAGATAATAAACCAAAAACACTAGAGAATATCCAACACACTCAATGCACTCCTCTCTTCCTCCCAACCCAACTACCAAACTCTAAGACTTTATGTAGAAAGGGAATGAGCAGTGAGATAATGTGGCGCTACTTCCCTTTGTATTTATACCACACAAGGTGTGCTAGAAAGGTGCATCTTCATCAAGGTGGCCGTATTATCTCTTAGTGGTTAAACCACTTTAATTAGGTCCAAATGAATTTTAATTTGCATAATACACTAGGGTTTGACCAATCCAAAGGAGATTTGGTCACCATAATGCTCAACATAATCAATCCACAAAAGGGATTGATCTAATGAATAATGATTCAATAAATAAACACTCTTGGCAGCTAATATTTCAAATAAGAATGCTGCAAAGAGCAAGAAGAAAGGAAGTTTCGTGAGGGACTTGAGTAAAGTCAAATGTTATTGGTGTAACCAAGGCACTGCAGGCTCTCATTGTCCCGGAGGAAGAAGAAGAAGCAACAGGAGTGGCCTGAGACAACCGCTACAGCAGCCATAGAGGACTCTGCTTCAAGCATGACAGAATTTCTTGCCACGCTTGAAGGCTCTCTAGTACCAGAGTGGAGGACTTGGAGGTGATATCAGATGGATTGGGGACAGTGGAGCCCCCTGCCACATGATCGAACTGCAGTATCCCACCATCACGTAGACAAACCCGAATCGCGTAAAACGAAGGCAGCAAGCTGTACACATGGACCTGGAAGGCTAGACTCACCCCAGTACATGATCCCCGAGAGCCATGGATGGAGTTCTCTATTTAGGGGCTGAGGGTTAGCTTGCTCTCAGTCTTAGCCTTGAAGAATGTAGGATATTGTACATTGTTCAAGACTAAAACATGCCCCTTTATCTACATGTGGAGGAGTGGACCCTAAGTGGGAACTAAGAATTCCTGATCAAGTGGGATCGTGACAGGCTTGTATATAAGGCGCAGGGACAACCTTCAGCAGGCTGGATTCCATCAGCGGAGATGAGGGCATGAGGCTCCCAGACCAAGGAGTAGCCCAAGGAGGGGGCCTTCAGTATCCGAGAGAAGAGAGTAGAGTCTCTTATGAGCACCTGCTAGGAGGCTTACCGTGTGGCCGCAAGCAATGCCTAAGGTGGAGTGGATCTCCAAGGGAGCCTGGGTTTCTGTAGTCAGCTGAAAAGATCTTCTCTCACTCGAAAGGCTCTTTGTGTGCAAGTGTTGAGGATGGCTCTAGGTTAAGAGGGAGCTCCTACAACAAATAGTCTGATGTGACTGGATGATGGTGATGGCAACAAGTACATCCCTCACCTGGCAGGAAAGTGTTAGGATTTTAGCCTGGAGGTACTGTGAGGTTTCATTCCTTGTATGCTAATGTAACCTTACATGTTGACACTACTAGGCACTTAACTATAATGGTTTCTATAAAGTTGTTATAAAGTATATTTCCGACAAAGTGACCTTTTAATGAAGTAAAAATTCTTAATATTAAAGTGACTTTATTTTACAAAGTGCACTTCTATGTAATAAAGTGAAATGTAATCTAATATTTTAAGTGATTTGCCTTGGAGGAATGAATCATGGCCCTTGATCTTGAAAAGGCAAGATTAGATCTGGCCTCCTTGGATTTAGGGTTGGGGAAGGTGAAAAGACACTTGGGAGGAAAAAGGTCATCTTCAAATTTTATAAAAGAATGCATTGGTAGTGTGCAAGACACAACAATGAGAAGAAGAGTGTGAAAGATTTATGAGGAGAGAGCTTGGAGAGGAAAGTGAGCAACAAGGAGGGCACTCTAAGAGATTAAGAAATCACAAGGGGATGCATTTCATTTTGAGTGTTGTTGGTTTTTATTTGCTCTATCGGGATTGAAGTAGTAATCAGTATCTAATCCATACAGGCCGCATACAAACGTAAATTCAGCACGGAAATTGAGGCATGTGTTGGCACGGTTTTCGAGGTAGCTTGTGAAGAATTTTCTTCAAGGCTGAGGTCGGCCGCATCTGCAGGGCAAGGTATGAATAGCCCTCGCTAGTACATTTTCGAGGTGACATTTCTAAACTGCATTAACCTGTATCTGACCGTGGGTAATGGCTTTCAAGTTTGTGGGTGGGACGGTTTTGTGTTGTAAGTTGTTTCTCTTGTTGTAAATGTAATGTTGTTGTTGATAAATCTTTCCTCAAGCTAATAGAATCTCTCTCTCTTTGGGTTTCCACATCAGTTTTCCCCGCATTTGCCTAAATTGAAAGTTATTCACAGCGTTGGATGAATGCAGTTCATTGTGTTTATTCCACTGCATAATTACTTAGCAATGTGTATTTTTGCGTATGGTAATTTATGAATGTGGGTTTTAGACATTTCAAAGTTCATGCAAGACAGTTATCTCTAGGTTGCTAAGTGTATGACAGAATAGTAGCTTGTTGATTTTGTCATTAAGTTTTACATGTAGAATGCACCTTGCTTCTCTCTATGCAGAATACCAACAATCAAAAGAGACTCACATGCAAGGGAATAACAAGACAAGTATGCAAGTAGAAGAGAGACGTCAAAACTATACATATGTTGAATACTCATTTGTATTGTTACATATAGAGTAAAAAAATGGGAGAGTGATCACAGTTCACCAAGGCTCCAATAAGATATAATAAAAGTGGGTGAGTTATCCATTTAAAAAGAGATCAGGATAAAGAACAAAGTGTACGAAAGTACAAATAGAAAAGTTCACCAGTAGTAAATGAGGAATTGTTTTCACTACATCGATTTGACCATTTGTTTGTGTATGAAATGAAATAGAGAATCAAAGCTGACAATCTAAAATCTTCCATAAGGATTTCCAAAAGAGACAAAGAAATCTAGAGACATAATTGGAAATGACAGTCAATAGTAATCCAAAATGGCTCCAAACATGTTGGAAGAAAGTTTTGTAGCTTTAGGGGCATTAATGGTTTTGTTGCACGATATGAAAACTATCATCTTGAAAACTCTGCATACTACCTCAAAGATGCAATCATGTTTACCTTGAGTGGTTGGTAGACCATTAATGAAATGCTTGGAGATGCATCCAAGGATTAGAGGGAATTGAGAAAGGATGGTACAACCCAAGCTTTATGCCGGTGGGTTTGCTTTGGTTGCAATGTGACCATCTCCCAATGTAATCCTTGACCTGCTTTTGCATGGAAAGCCACAAGTACCTCTCCAAGTGCAACGATGTCTTCTACACACAACAAAACCCTCCATAGGATGATGAGTGAGACTTGAAATTGCTACATGTAGAAAGCCCATTTTAAATGTCTTTGCTACTAAATTTTAGATTTTGAATTCAAAAACTAAAGAGGCTAGTGATCAGTGTGTAAGATAGTTTCCTATTAAGGATGTACTGTTGTCATCGCTTGAGTTTGGCTTGGGACAAGGTCTCTAAATGGTATGCCACTAGATGTCCTCACTGTGTAAGAACAATGTTTATGCATATTTTGAAGCCTCGGTCTCAATCTTAAAAAGTTGTTGCAAGACAAGAAGAGCAAGCACTGGTGCAAAGCAAAGTGCAATTTTCAACTTTTGCAACACTCGTTCTACTTCAGATTTCCAATGAAGAGTTTTTTATTAATAGCCTAATTCAGTGAGTGAGCAATGTGGTAGTGATGGCAAAGGAATTTCTTATAGAAATTCATGCCTCCCAAGAAGCTCTTGAGATTAGTAATGGTGGTAAGACTGGGCCAGTCCTTCAAAAATTTAACTTTTGTAAGATTCATGTGAACTCCTATTGCATCATGCACAAAGCCCAAATATTGGATTAAAGTCGATCCAAACAAGGATTTCTTCATTTTTCCTTGCAACTTATGTCAATGGAGGACCAAAACAATGTTAGCATGCTACAAAGGACTTACCGAAAACCAAAATATCATCTAACTAAACCACTACAAACTCACCAAGATGTGGTCGAAAAATGTCATTAATGATCCTCATGAAAGTGGTAGGTGCATTAGTGAGACCAAAAGGCATGACCAACCACTCAAAGAGACAAAACTTGCACTTGAAAGTTGTCTTCCACATGTCATTGAGTTCCATCTATGCACTTGGTGATAGCATGAAGCAAGGTCCCACTTGGTGAAGTACTCAACCCCCTTGAGTTGATCAAGAAGGTCATCAATCTAAGGCAAAGGGTATTGGTTCTTAAAAATGACCTTGTTGAGGGCACTGTAATTTATGCAAAGTCACCACTCCTGCTACACTTTCTCAGGTACAACTAAAGCAAGAAATCTACAAGGGGATGGACTAGGAATGATTTTGTCATCCTCCAAAAGTTGTGTGATTTGCCTCTCAATCTCTTCACTCTTCTTTGATGAGATAAACTATGTAGGAAAGTTGGGCAAGGAAGAATCAAGAATGATATCGATGGAATGTTGTATGTTCCAAATAGGAGTTAAACCTTGGGTTCTTCAAACATATCTATGTATGAGTCAATAGATCTGTGGACCATTGCATATCAGAGAGAGGTAACTTCCCTTTGTTGTCTTCCTTGCTTGCAAACAATGCAATGACATGACTTTGTTAAGAGTGACATGTTTCACAACCAATATGCTAGAAAGTACAAGTGGGACAGTACAAGAAGAAGTGGAAATGAGTTTGTACACCTTGCCATCCTTGTTCAACCTATAGGTTCTAAAGTATATTGAGCATGTCTAGCAAAATGGTATGGGAGTGACACCACACTCCACTATGTCACAAAAGAGTCCAATGCTAAGTTGCCATGATACATGAGTTGAGGGATGGGGAAATAACGTTTTGAAACAGGGGACTTGGGTTCATCAAGGGTATACATATAAAATTTATATATATGAAAAATTTATAAAAATAAAAGCAAAGTTCTCATTTACATTGATTCATTAAACAAGCATACAACGATTAGAAAAACAATAAACTTGATCATTCATCATTATCATTTGAAATTAACATTAAAAGGTCTAGAGTCTTAAACCAAGTACATATTGTTACCCACCAAGTTGCACTAGGATGGACTTGCAGTGGAGCTGCCAAAGATTGAACAAGGAATTGTTCAAAATCAAAGTTCAGAAGTCCAGTCGCCCAATATAGCCACCTTTTTTCTTCTTCTTCATACTGCATTTCCATACCCCCCATGGGGAATTGTAATAAGATGAGTTAGCATGATGAAATTTGTAAAAGGCTTAGCCCCCTTAGACTTAATCATGAGTACATTACTCTAGAGTGTATTTTTTACTTATTAATTATATCTTGCTTGAATCTTTTTAAGCGAGTTATAATTTCTAAGTTTTTTCACTCATTACCTCTAAAGCTAGAGTGTGTACTAATAGTTAGGCCTTAGTGTGTGTTGTCTAAGTCTAGAGTCTAATGTATATTACCATGTTAATCATTCTCCTAGAGTCTCATGGAAATGCGCTAAGTCCCCCTTAGGTTTTTTAATGTTTTATGCAAATAAAAAATTTCCCGCAAAAACAGGATATTTTAATTGTAAATAGTGCCTAAGTTAAATAAGTGGTACTAGGGGGCATTATATGTCTTGGAAGTTCGTTTTCACACTCAAAATACCCACTTTACCTATGTACCCACTTTGTGAGTGGAAATAATGATTTTTAATCACTTAAAATTAATTTTACTCACAAAAAGTCAATGAAAAACAAATAAAAGACAAAAAATCAGTTGGGAAACATGTCGGGGACATGTTTTGAGTCAACTCACCCTCTCTATGACCTCACTGGACCTTGTTGGCATCCAAGAGAGAGTCGTGAGTGAGTTGGGTGAGTATAACTTGGAGTTTGAGGATTTTCCCTTTGTGAGGTGCGACCCTCTTGAGGAGATGTGGCGCACTCATGAGGAGGACTTCCCACCTCTTGAGAGGTGGTGCCCTCCCTCTCTCTCTCATACTCACACTTGGAAAATAATTGGAGTTGTGGGGGATGTGGCAGCCACAAACCCACACTTGTCTCACCTTTCCCTTACAAGTGGTGAGCCCTCCCTCTACATGTGGTGCGCCCTACTTCATGGGGAACTCCACCCTCTTGCTATAAATTGAAGGCTTTGCTCCCACTTCAAACTAGTATTGGAGACCTGGAATTATGTTGTTGTAATGCTTCAAAGCTTATTGGAATAGAAATAAAGAAGACTTTGGAGGTCATACATGTGTGTTGTGCAAATGTGTGGATGCCCATTGTTCCATGAGATGTTTTGAGGTGATGGTAAATTTGATTTCTTGCAATTATTTAGTTTAAATTTGTCCTTGAATGATAAGATATTAGTAAGCTAGTTTGCATTTCTAAATCTTATTATTTTCAGCATATGTGATTTAAGATTTCATGCTCTTCTAGTTTGACTGACATGTTTTCTAGATCTCATGTGTAGGAAGTGGGTGCACCCACCTTTGACAAAGTACTTTGCAGGATCCTTCTAAATTTGCAGGGCCTTTGGATTGAAGGAGTGGAGGGCTCTAGTTTGAGTCTCTATCATCTTCAACCTACTTCTACCGGAACAATTTCCCTCTACAACACACCAAGAGAGCTCCATAGCCCAATATCTCTTTCCATCCGGCACTATTTTCTCTCTTTCTCAACCAGATCTAAAATTTCCTTTTGGTTACCATTTCATGCATAGCTAGATCTGATTAATTATCTAAATCTTTAAAGTTTTAGCTTGCATGCAACTAAGTTAGATCTATTCTTTTATTTTCAAATTTTAAGTAGATCTAGCATGCTAAACTTCATCTTTTAGCAAGTTTTAAAGCAATATTTTAAAGGGATGAAAGATAGTTTAGTTTCAAGAGCTTTTATCTTTATATCTAGCAATTTAAGTGTCATTAGTTTGCTGTCCTAAAACAGCAAACCAAAGATCCTAAGGAAACAAGCTTTCTAGCTTGCTTTCCTTAGCTAATTTTTGTTTGTTTTCAATAGTTTTGACTTGGCATTTTTTTGGGGGTTTTCTAACACTGTTCCAAAACATTCTTAAAGTGTTTTTGGGCATCTTTTGCTATTCTTTGATTGCTGTTTTTTTCAGGTTAGTGGACAGCCAAGGGGAAGTGCTGCCAAATTTTGTTGGATTTGGACAATCCGGGACCCCTGGGAGCACCTCTTTCATCAATAAACCCTTCGGAAACTTGTAAAACATGTTGATCTCCCTTAATGAAGGATCACAAGTCATCCTAAAAAAGATCATTGCAACCTCATCAATAAAATCAGTGGGCTACACAATGCCCAGTCTTTATCCCCCTTGGGGATCGGTGTCTTGTGTGATTGTTTCAATTTTTGCCATTTTGCTTATGCTTTCAATTTTCACTAAGTTAATAATATAAAATCGGTAATAAAATCAATCACAGCACCGCAAAACAGTTAGTTTAGATTTCATTTTCTAGTTATTTTAGAATAGATTTCAATTTCCTAGATTAATTTAGTTTAGTTTCACTTTTGCAATTTACTTTTCTGTATTTTCAAATTGGAAATAAACCATCCCCTCAGCTTCCTTAGCATCGTCCTTATCATCAACAACATCGCTAAGGCCCTCAATGAACAAGAGAAATCTAGAAATGTAACTTTAGCACTAAAAAGTGTTTAAAATACCCTTGCAATGGAAGAAGTGATCACCAAAGGTAGCAGTCCAGTTCACCTCTTCATTCTCTATCACTATACACAAATTTGGAACAAGAAAAAAGCACAAAAATCCCTCCATTGTTGGACTGTGTCTACCTTCACTGCGGGACCGTTTGTCCCTTCAATGATGAAAACGAAATGGTGAAAATGAGAGGTTTTTGAGCTCTGAGTGCATAAGAGTGTTAGAAAAATGACAGATTAGGGTTTTGGAGGAGGGCACCTGTTGCTCTCATTTTTGGGCCTTTGTTTACTTCAAGAAAAAACATTTTTTTAAGTTGAAGTCATGCCCCAAGAACCCAAATAGGGGTTCAAGTACCCAATTCAAGGGGTCGTCCCGATCTCATGCCTAGGAAGTACTCAGTACAACTCGAGTTCTCTGAGTTCTTTTGGGTTTGCTTAGGGGCATTCCGATTCTAGACAACCGACATAAGTTGCATTTAGTAAGTTGTCCAAATTCCCTAACCCGTCCGAACTAATATAGCTTAGGGTGAGGAATGGCTGGCAATTGCAAATCTAGTATTAACTAATGGGGCAGCAAATTCCTCTAGATGCTCATTGTTCATGATGATAGAAACCAATCTATTCCTAATCAAGCAATTTTGGGCGAACAAGACTTCCTCCTCATTGCCTACGTAGTTCTTCCCCATTAAAACTAGGTTTGGGTTTGTTGTAGATGGACCACTAACATCTATATCGAAACCTCTAGAGAGCTATTGTTGTTCATGTTACCACACAATCTAGCACCAAGTGCAGAGCCTTCACAAGGCACTAAGACTAGTGGAACATGGAAAATGTTACCACTATCACCTAGGCAACAAATTCCCTCTTTTTAGAGGAGGAATAGTATCCAACACAAGGGAGGCTTCCCCAGTAGCCTCCAAAAATTCCTAAGCAAGACACAAGCAAGTCTAGGGCCACTTGGGGTGACTACTCAAACTACCACCAATGAAAAGGATAGGAAAAGTATTAATGAGGTGGTATGACAATTCAATTTCCATATTTAAAGTAAAGAGGATCAAGGTCAAATTGATAGTTTTTCCAAGTCAAGTATAGGCTTAAAAGGATCCTCAAACACTAGAAATAAAAAAATAAAAAAGTTTAGGGCTGTTGTAGAATTGTTTAAACCGAAATAAAATTACAGCAGTAGAATAATTTATTACAGCAGAAAATAAATAGCCCTTTAACATGCAATAATTCAATAAATAAAACGGCTAAAAGATGTGTTAAAATTAGGATTTTAATTACAAACCAATTCAAAAAATCAAAGAAGGGTAAACAGCCCTAAAACCCTGGACGTTTTTCCCTAGATGGCCGTTATAACACTTCAGAAATATAAAATAGGGTTTCAGCAATGTGATCTAGGTCAATAGTATGCCTAAATACGCAAAACGTCTTAGTTTTTATGGCTGGAAATGAAACCTTTCTGCAATAAAACCCTAGATTTAATCTTAAACAGTAAAAGAAAGTAATTTTCAGCATTAATGATTGACTATTGGGAGGAAAATACTAGTGCCTACCATTGTTTTGGGCATATGGGGTCAATTAAGGATCACTTTGGAGACAAATGTGGATTTTTTAGGGTGATACCTAGAGGTTGTCCACTACTAACCCTAGAAGATCCTCCTAAAATAATAAGGGATGAATCAAGGGACGGTCCTCCACTAGTCACCTTCCAAGGGTTTTGACAAGAATGGTTTGTTCATAAATAATCCAAGAGAATGCTAAGCCAACACTAGAGAATAAACATTAAACTTAAATGCATTCATAAACATAACCACAAAATAAAAAGAGACCACTTACTCAATAAATTTTCCATCCATCAAAACCCTAGTTTCCAATGATCATCCAAGTAGTAGTAGAGAATCCACAAGCATTCCTCCAAGAAATCACTCTAACTAACCATCCATGGCATTCTTCATGAGAGAGAACAAGTAGAGATAAATCTCCATGAGTAGCAATGATTTACAAAATGAGAAATGCTTCTCTATTTATACGAGAGATCTAGCACAAAAATTGAAACGTTGCCATGAAAGGGTGCAATGTTTCATCTCCAAGAGGTGCCTCATCATCCAAAGGATGTGACGTCTCATCAAAAGGTGCCATACCATCATCAAGAAGCCCCAAACATCACATCAAGGTACCCCATCAACATAAGGTGCAACGTCCCATCATTTAAGTGAAACTTCCCATCATCAAGAGGTACCATCATTAATGAAAAGGTGCCACGTCCTCTCCAAGTGCAACGTCCTCTAGAGAAGTTGGAACGTGAAATATCCCTGATCCAGTTGATCTGGATATCTACTGCTGATCTAGTATTCTGTCTCACAGATCTGATACTCTAGGGGTTTCTGGATGCGTTTTATCTTCAGATCTGAATCTTGATACTCTGGGGATTTCTGGATGCGTTTTAGTTATGTGCTTGAGATGTTTTGTGATTGTTGCATGTGCATGTTATACATTATGGTTTAAACAGTATATATATGATGCATGCGGAAATAAGGAACAACAACCACCCAATAATATGTATTATGAGATTTAAGCAGGGAAATACAATGAAATACTGGAAATATAGAAAATAGTCATCAATTAGATCTCATGGATCGTCACTGGAATACAAGCAAATAACATAAAATACCCGTGACCAGAAGATGAAGGCAGATCTGATGCATGCACGGACAGATCGGCAAAATCGACAGTTCCGGCGAAGCACGATAACCGCTACAAACTAGAAAACTCGTCTGGAAGGTTGTAACCGTCGGAATGAGCTAGAAACTGCCTCAACAAAAGCGCCCTGGTCTCTAGACCGATCCTGGTGACTGTCGGATGGAAGATCTATCCTCTGAGGCTCCGGATCTCACCCCCTGGGGGTCTGCGCACCTCCTGGACTCTCTGAGTGCGCCCAAATGATCCCCCCAACGAAATCGACTGCTATATGACTCAAAATGATCGCCATGGCTAATGTTGAACTCCTGATCCTCCTTCAAAGTGTAAGCATCACTCAATGGCATGTGCGGCATTTGACACCCATGACATTTGGACGGGCCTGTCAGACATCCTTGAGAAGCATGCTGCAAGTTGGTAAGTCCGTCATCATGGTGAGTATCAATTTAATATCTAAGGCATTTAAGCATGTCCCAGAGAATCCCTTCTAACTACTAGTTGTTAGCTCGTTGGTTATACTTCTTCCTATGTCATAACTTGACTTGTTATCTTAGGTTCTTGGGGGATTAGGTTACTCTTGGGGAAAATGGAGCACTACTGGGGTTTGTTTTGAATTTGTCATCATACTGTTCCTGATCATACTTACCACTTTCCATCTCATCAATCCCTGTCATATCCATTTCTTTAGGTTATATAAACTGACCCAAGAAGGGATCATTCCTCATTCTATGGGAAGAAGGAGCTTTTAGGCTCAGAGGGAGACTAGCAAAAGCCTGCCTTGGTAACCTGCTCAGAGGCTTGCCCAGTCCCATAGCATTTGTGGATACATCGCCAGGGTGTTACACACTCTTTGAGGTGTTTGAAGCACTTAAGCAGGTGTTTTTCAACACGAGAGGACATAAGAAAAATAAAATGAATTATCCAAAGAAAGAAAAGCAAAAAAGAAAAATAAAAGGTTGTTAATCATAGGAATATCGCCAGAGCGCTACATATTCTCTATGTTATCTCTTATGGCTAGACGTGGCAAAAGGAAAATAAAGGGCTTGGAAGGTATCTCGCAAATAACAGGAACCAAGTGTGTGGTCTACCCTCATCAAAGGCACCCATAAATGAGATACTACGATCCCTTGTATGTCAGTTGTCTAACCTTGAAGTCTAACCCCATGACCATTTCATAATCATTACATGTCAGTGAAGAGAAAATCTTTGGGAAATATTCTTGATACTTAGGTGTTAGTCTGGTCTCTGTAGGTCTCTGATAGCATTTCATACCTTCACTTAGTAAGTTGTATAAACTTCTTGAGCTTGTGATGAAATATGAATACGGGGCTTAATGGTCTGGTTTAGATGACTTTTATATTATGTTGATTATCTTATCATGTTGATGTAACTTGTGTCCTTGTAGACACACATGTTTTAATTTGTCTTGTAGTTTCTCGCCAAGTGTCATACCATTCAGATGTTCCAGGATTTCTTAAAGGTGTTATTATTATTCTAGTTGTTGTCGGGCATCACTAGGGTTAGTTAACCCTCAATTGGTTGACACATTTGTATTGGACGGATGCCCGAGATATTTCATATGCCACATCATCACCATTTTTTAGTGACTCGATCCAATTCCCAGCTCAGTCAGATGAATTTTGAGGCAAGTCGTTGCATGCTCTAGGGTGATGTCACCCCTATTTGGCCAGTTTTTGTGGATCGTTGGATGACTTTGGGCCTTAGAAAGTTAGATGACGATTTATTCAAGTATTTTTTTATGATATACAAGCCACTTGGAAGTCTTCTGGAAGGAATTTAATACCACTCGTCATTTCCCAGTGGATTATTTTGCACATCATCAAGTTCGATTTAGCCTTGGGACTTATTTTTCCACCAGAAGGAGGCTCGATGAACTTAATTGAGGAAGAAAAATAATTATTTGACTATTCAATAGCCTTGGGAGGCTCACTGCACATCACCAAATGAATATTTTCCTAGATCGTGGGACTTATGGAGGATAATCCCTAGCTACATGAAGAATTTTAATGGATCGATAGACTTTTTCCTTGGATAGAGGATGATTGCATGCTTCAATGAGAAATCGTTGGGCCTTTTGCTTGGTCAAAGATGCCTTGTGGAAATTTATTTTCCATATTATTTTAAATTTATTATAAAATCCCCTTTTTAAGGCTCAATTTGGCCAAATCGCATGGTCAAAGAAATCAAAATCATTTTTTGAAAGGGGATAAATTGATAAATTAATTATTGTGCGAATTTTATTTAAATTGAAATATTTATTGTGGATAATCCCTAGGTGGATTAAATATTTATTAAGGGATTTTATTATTATTTTGTTTAAGAAATCTCTAGAAGAGATTAATAAGTGGACAAAACTTGAATATTTTAGGGGATAACCCTAGAATTGGTTGATTTGTGGACAAATCCAAGTGAGTGGAGGATTATAAATCCATTACTTGAGATTTCATTAAAGAACTTTTTTTGGTGATGCTCCTCAATACATTTATGCTATTTCCAATGGTGCGTTATGGCTCTTCTCTTGGTGTCTTGATGTGATGTGTTTTGCTTGGAGGGTTTTGTGATGGATCTTGCTTAATGAATTTTGAATGCTCGTGCTATCTTGAAATATTCTAGGCTGAGAAACTTGGAAAAAACCCCTCCCGTTTGGTGTTGGACTTTCGTCAAACACTTGGCATGTATCAGTAAATATGGCTGTAGGTGAAAATTTGATGGAACAGCAATATAATTCTTGTTTTCGCTCGTTGTTTTGTGATTTCCTAAACCCTTATGGCTCCCCAATGAAGTGCCAATGATCGCATTTTAATATTGAACCAAACCCACAAAATTATAATGAAAACATTCACATATTTGATGAGCAAAATAGTCAATCTTAGGCTGATTTTATTAAATTTCAATGGCTGAGCTTGTTACAGTTAGAATGAGTGGAATACCTCTTCAAAGATGAAGACAACGACTGGTAGGTGGGTCTGGAACCCCCACTTTACACCCAGCAATAGAAAAACGCCCAGAACTGTACCCACGATCTGCTATAGGAGGGCGATTTGTGTGCTTAAATATTCAGCTGATTGGTTGAATGGTATGACAGTCCCAAAAGGCAGCAATATCTCCTCTATGGTGCAAGGAACAGCCCGCAATTGTGAGTCGAACAGCAGCAGCGTCACTTTGACCTCTCACGCAGCACAAAGAAGGGACGCAACACTGGTGCATAGAGGCAGAAACGCTCAGCAGAAGCAGCACGCAGCCATCTGATGGTGGCCAGCAAGGGAGGTCGTCCACAGCAGCCACCCTTTTATCATTCCC
>SNQJ01S0041251.1:150999-170836 GCA_010110895.2 Picea sitchensis | reverse complement strand
AAAAACGAATAATATACAAAAAGAGGAACTCCCTGGTCTGCCAAAAAAGAAACTAGCCTAGGGGTTCCAGAGTTGCGTTCTTTGAGATAGTAAAGGGGTATGGCTCGACCGCCACATTGGGAAACCGGTCCAGTCCCAACATATCCAGTTTTTGACAAGCTAATCATAACAGAAACATAAAAAAAACAAGACAACAATTAAGACTGACCCAGTCAAATTCACTGATCATTAGCTAAGCCGACACTAGTCTAGGATTATGAGATTCTTCTTTCCATCTTTCGCCTTGTCCTTGCTCTCCTCCTTCTGGGCCACCGTGTGGGTCTTCCTGATCTGGGTTGGTGCTCCATTTCCATCAGCTGGTGATATGTCCATATGATGGACGTAGTGCAAGTATAAGTGGAATTGGGTAGCCATTGGCTCCAGGTTCTCCTTCTTGTTCTTCTATTCCTTTGCAATTCATTTTGTACTAGCATCTAGGTTGATGAGGTGACTAAGGATTTCTTTTGGCAATTTTTTTTGGTCCTTGTTACCCTTCCAGATGATAGATTTCTTTTATGTGCTCACTTTGCCTATTAACATCTTTGTCCGCCATGCCATCTCTACTATCTTATGGTAGAGGGTTTCCTTGGACTGCGTGGTCCTTGGGTTCGTTATCCAGTCCGCTTCCTGGCTCAGTTCCTCCCAGGCTTTGCCCTTGTGCTTGGCAGTGATTTCCCTCTCCCACCTGGTGATGGTCGCTTGCCCTTTCGGATCGACTAGTGCCTGGAAGGTGCCCTTGGTGTCTCAGGCTGCTTGCTCCATCCTTGAAATCCTCCTATGGCCTGTCGGATTTTCTTCCATTTGGGTGTTTCTTTTGATGTGCATTGTCTTCATACACACCATCTTGGCTGGCTTGTGGCAATTCTTTCCCTGAATTCTCCTTCTGTTCCTATCGTCCCTAGGGTTCCTTCTTTCTGGGCCCTTATTTTTGTGGTGGCTTCTACTGTTGCACTTTTCCTGACTACATCTATTCCTAGTGCTTTGCCTCTTATGGAAATCCTACGGCTGTGGACTCATCCTTGCAATCATGGTTTGCCTGTAGAGGTGGTCCTTCCCATCCTTTTTCTCTGTCTCGGTATGTGTGACCATGACAATCCGTCCGTATCCCTGCGTCGACCATTGTTCCTGCTCATTGTGTAACCAAATTTGCTCTTCCCCATACCTTCTCTTGGGAGAGGTGTGGCCCTACTAGTGCGTGGTAAAATTTTTTGTCCTATGTCACTCACGACCTGTTGAGTCCCATTTGTACTTTCCCCTGCACTAATCCTGCACTTTTTCCTACTGATGTGACATTGATGTCGTACCCCCATCTGTTGTGTGGTCTGGTCCTACATTGTCMCTTATAATAGGGTGTTGGCCATGGATATTCTGCCTAGATTCATCGTTCCCGCCTATTGGCCTTGCACCGCTCCTCTTGATGTGACCTTCCGTACTTAAGCTACTGTCACGGTCTTTTGTCACTAGTTGTATGCAGTCTGTTCTGAATTGACCATTTGGGATGTTGCTCCAGGTGGTGTCTAACTCTTATCCTTCCTTGCTAACCCCTTCATTAGCGATTATGTCCGCCAGGCCATTCACTGACCTACGTACCCAGTGCAACTCCACTGTGTTCATCTTTTGCATATGTTCCTGGATTTTTTGCAGAGAGTGTGCCAAGTGCCAGTTTCTATGAACTTTTCCCACTCTGGTGCCATTTTGGAGTCTCTTCATTGTGTTGATTACCAGAGTGGAGTCTCCTTCCACGATAGTGTTGATCATCCTTTCACGGCTTAGAATATCGAGGCCGATCTCCAGGGCTCCGAATTCTGCTGCATTGTTAGTTGACTTTCCCATACTCCCAACGTACAACTGGATTATGTTTCCGCCACTATCCCTAATTACCCCACCCATTCCTGTCATGCCTGGGTTTCCTTTTGCCGCCCTGTCAAAATTCAACTTGAGGGACCCTGCTGGAGGGGGATTCCAGTTGCACTCACCTATTTAGAGTTGCGGTGATCATCCTATTTGTGTGTGGTTGCACCCGTCTTTTAGGTGAAAATATTCTAGAACTCTAGAGTCCCGACCTACGAGTTGCACTTTCCCATTCTGGCAGTTGTGGCTCTGCACCATTTCTCTCTTCATGGATACTATTTTTTCTTTGATTTTCCCTTCCAGAAGACTTTCATTCTTGAAGATGCGCTGGTTCCTTTCTTTCCATATTGTACATATGATCATCCCCAGAATGAGAGTCCATCATAGATTCACCTCTTCATTTTTGCTGCAACTCTCATTCCAGTTGTTGATGGTTGCGCAGATGTTACCTCGGGTCCTATTGGACTGTCAAAAAATACCTGCCACCCAATCCCAGATCTCTGTTGTGTAGGCACATTCATTGAGGAGATGATTCGTTGTTTCTTCCTTAGCTTGATGGGCCTATGAAGCCCCTTTTCCTTAGGTTTTCCTAGGTTAGAATTCAGTTGTGAAGTACTAACCATTTGAAAATTTTTATTTTTGACCACTGAGGGCTGCTCTAGAGATTATCCCATAGTTGCATTGGGTCTTCTTGGTCTTGGTCCACGATGTAATGTCGTGCTTCCTTCAAGTTGAATTCCCTGCCATTTTTCTGGCCCCATATTAATTGGTCTTCTTCTTCTGAGATTGCAATTTTCCTTTTCCCCAATTCCTCCTCCAACTCTTTCGCGATTGTTGTGGTTTGATCTCTTGTTTGGGAATTGAGATTGTTCCAGATTCTCCATCTGTTTCGATCTGTTTCCTGCTTCCAATAGTGGTAGACTTTGGTTTTTCCTTGCAAGATCATGTCATGTTGGAGTTCCTCCCCGTCCAGATTTTCCATTTTGGGTTCCTATTGCCAGACATCCTCCTAGAATCTAGTTGTTTTACCATTCCTTACTTCCCAGAAGCTGTGTTTGGACCTAGGATTTATTGCGCCAAGCTAGGTTCTAGATGGCTGATCCCTCCCTGGTGCCCATAAAACGAGTTCGGTCCTGGTCGTTTATGTCCCAGGCATACTTGGCCTTCCAGAGGGTTGCCCACGGGGTAGAAGTTTCTTTAACCTATCGCCACTAGAGTTTCGCCCCACAAGCTTTGTTGGTTACTTGTGGGTCTTGTAGCCCCAATACTCCTTTTCATTTTGGCTTGCAAACCTTCTCCCAAGCCACTAGGGCCCATTTTTTCTTTGTTTCCGCTCCTCGCCATAGGAAGTCCCTTTGGATGGTCCTTATTTTTTGTAGTATTCCTTTGGGGGCGGTAAATATGAACATCATATAGGTTGGAATTGCTTGCAGAACCGTCTTGGTCAGTACAAGTCTCCCTGCAAGTTTGAGGGATTTGTACGTCCAATTTTTTAGCCTCTTCTGTAGCTTGTTGAGAACTCCTTCCCAAGTTTCCATTTTGTATGCTCTGTCCGTCAGGGGGATGCCCAAGTATTTAGTTGGGAGAGTTTTGCGCTCAAAGCCCAAAATATTTGCCAGGTTCCTTTAGATTGATGCGTTGGTGTTGAAAAAGTAGATCATCGATTTGGAATGGTTGATCTCGGCTCCCGAGGCTTCCCCAAACTCTTCTAAGATCCTTTTGAAAGTTTTGTCTTCCTTGATCATGGGTATGCCATGGAGTAAGGTGTCATCCATGAACTGTTGGTGTGTGGAAGTAGGGAAGTTTTCGAAAGGTTTGAGGCCTGTTATTTCTCCTGCTACTGTTGCGCTTTTTATGCTTTGACTGAGACCTTCCATCATTAGGATGAACAGGAAGGGGGATAGCGGGTCTCCTTGTATGATGCCTCTAGTGGTCTAGAAGGGTTTGGTTGGGGCTCCATTTATCAGAAGCGAGTAACTTGTCATTGAGACGAGGCTGATAAACCATTTGATCTAGTGTTGCGTGAAACCAAAGGCTTCCAGAGTCTTAACCATGTAGTGCCAACTAATTTTGTCATAGGCTTTTGCTAGGTCAAGTTGTATTATCATTCCCCCCTCTCCTCTGGATTTTCAAGGTGTGGATTAGCTCATGGGCATGGATGATGTTCTCCATGATTTGTCATCCTTCCACAAAACCCACCTATTCTTATGAAATCAGTGTGGGTAGGAGGGGTTTCAATCAATTGGCTATGACTTTGGAGATTATCTTGTAAACCACATTGCATAAAGCTATGGGTCTGTAGCGGTTAGGGGTCCTTGCTTCATTTTCTTTGGGGATTAGAGTAATCACTGTGGAATTTAACACTTTTAGGATGGAGGTCGACCGTATAGAGTCCTCCTCCACCCTATAAACATCGTGTTTGACCACTTCCCAGGAGACTTTGAATAATTCCACTTTGAAACCATCTGGACCTGGGGCTTTCCCGTTGGGCATCTCCCAGATCACTTGATAAATTTCCTCCTTAGCTATGGGTTTGTTTAGGTTGTTATTCTGTTCCTCAGTGACTAGACAAGGGATGTGCTGTGTTATTCTTTGGATGGACTCCGTTCAGTTGCTTTTGGGTTCCTGGGCTATCCCACAGAAGTGGCTTACCAGGGTATTTTCAATCTCCTTATGGGATTCTCACTCGATCCCATCCTGATCCTTAATTTTCAAGATTTTGTTGTGGGCTCTTCTCGCAATGGTTTTTCTATGAAAAAACTTGGTGTTCCTCTCTCCTTCCTTTAACCATCTGATTCAGGACTTTTGGTGCCATAGAATTTCTTCCTGCTGGGATATTCCTTCCCATTCTTGGGTCATTTGGATGTCTTCCTTTTTTCGATCCTCTTTATAGCCCTCCGCTATGCAAACTTCCTGAAGTCTTCTCATTATGTCTTCAATATTTTTCTTCTCTTGGTTTATGTTGCCAAAAATTTCCTTGTTCCACTTCCTGAGCTTATATTTGATGTACTTTAGTTTCTTATAGAGTTTGAACATCTGTGTCCCTTGCTCCAGTTGTTCCTCCTGGCACCACTGGTTGATGTTCTCCTTGAAGGTGGGGTGTTCAATCCATAATTTCTCAAATCTGAATGGTCTATTCTTTGGGGTTGTTGGGAAGTCTGCTTCCAGCCAGTGGTCAGAACCCCCCCCACGGAAGGATGCTGTAGTATAAGGTTAACCCCTGCATAATGATGGATTCTGAAACCAAGAATCTGTCTAGTCTTGTTGCAACCTGATGTTGATTTATCCCTTTATTGTTCCAAGTGAAATGTCCGTTATTGGTTCTGATGTCCACCATCTTCGCTATGTCTATGAACGTTGAGAATTCTTTAGCATCTCTATCCAATCTCTTGGTGCCTCCTTTTTTCTCTGCAAGTGATGTGATGATGTTGAAGTCCCTTTCCAGGATCTAGTGGAGGTTGCTGGAGTGGGATTTTAGGTCTTCCAGGTCTAGAAGCATTCTTCTCTTTTCCTCTAGCATCTGGGGTCCATACACATTAGTGCATAGAATTATCTACGTATTCCCAATGATTTTCATGTCAACTGCAAGTGTGTGCCTGGTAGCCTCGACTACTATTAGGTTCATCACTTGTGAGTTCCACAAGGTGAGGATACCTCCTGCCATGTGCTGTACTTCGAAAACCAACATCTTTTACTTGTTCCATTGTTTTTTCTTGATTGTTTCCATTCTGTCTATAGTTCATTTTGTCTCTTGGATGAAATAGAGATCCGGTTGTTCCTTCCTAAGTCTATTTCTAAGAATTATCTTCTTTTGTGGGCTATTTAGGCCTCTTATATTCCATATTATAATATCCATTTAAACATGTGGGGGGGAGTTGGGAAAGAGATTTTTGATCTTACCTGAGTTTATCAGCAGAGCTCCTAGTTCCTGTAGGGCTACGCTGTTTGATTTCCTGCCTTTTTTCCTTCTTTTCTTCTTGGGTGAGAGTTGTGGTTGTCCTTCTCCTGCTTTGATTCCTAGGTGTTCTATCTCCCCGTGTGCGCACTTGAGCCTTCTGGATTTGGATTCCTCCCTTAGGAGGAATAGATATTGGATGCAATCTAGTTGCTCCACTGGTACATTGTCTACGCCCTGCCTTTTCCATTTCTCCGGTATGTTTGGGAGATTGATCCATTCCCTTTCCACAATGTCTCTGAGATCAGGATCTTCTATTCCTACCTTGCTTGGAGTCATTTTTGCATATTCATCTACCTCTTGCATGGGGGTGGGGGTATCTCTAGTTTTTTCGTCCATAGGAGTTGCACTACCCCCCTGTCCCATCTCCTTTCTTGGGCTATCTATATCCTCATTTGTTGTCTGTTCCCTGGCTTCTTTATCTTTTGTATTTTCCTTTCCTCCTTCCTCCCCTTTGTTGGTCTTGTCCCGTCCCTCTATTTTATTCCTGGCCTCCATATTTCTCCCTGTTGGGGTTTTACTTTGTTTCTTGTTATCTTTGTTTATGTGGTTTGGTTTTATAAACCCATCCTCATCTTGCTATAGTTTGGTGTTTTCTGCTTCTTGTTTTTTAATGATCAGACATTCTCTGATTAGGTGTCCATGTTTGTGACATCTTCTGCATCTGAAGGGGATTTTCTCATAGTCAATGTTTTGTATCCATTCCTCATCCCTGAATTCTAGGCTTATGGCTTCTGGGAGTGCCCCCGACACATCCATCTCTATGCAGATTCTTGCATAGGATGTGTATCGTCTTTTTAGGGTTGCTTCTGATGTCTTCACGTATTTTCCCAGTTTGTTCCCTATTGCTTCAAAGGTGGAAGGTAGCCAATAATCTAATGGAAAGGAGTAAAGTCTCAGCCATACAGGTACATTTTTGAAAGTTTCTTTCTATGGGGAGAAGTTTTCCTTCCATGGTCACATGTACAGTCCTGCAGAGACGTGGAAGTATGCCCCCCCCCCCTCAAAGATCTTATCCCTATCTTCCAGGTTCATGAAAACTGATGTAAAGAAGCCTTTCGAGCCTAGGTGTAGATCCACTTCTCCACTTATCTTCCATTGATATTTAATCCAATTGTGAAACGTTCTTTCCATGGGCCACAAACCCATAAACTTGCAAATTAGCGCATGCATCTTCATCTAGTCTCTGTAGAGTTGCGTTTGCAGATCCTCTAGTATTACCTTGGGTATCATTGTTGTCTTTGGTTTACATGGGTTGTGCCCTTCTGTCCCATTGGGGCTCGCCGTTTCTGAGTTTCTATGGCTTCTTCCCCCATGCCATCACTTTTCCTCTGGTTGCTTTCTTAACTCTTTTCTGGTTTTGATCCTGAGGTGCTTGTCACTGGTGCCTTGAAACCTACGCCTTGTGGGCATTTCCCTCTGTCTACTACTACCTTCTTGTATGAGGGGGTTCCATTACCACCCCCCTTGGTACTCATGCTATCCTCTGTTGTGGCTGTGACTACCAAAACCTAGCTTGCAGTTGCTCCAGTATCTGGTCTCGAGGCTCTACCTTTTCTAGTTTATCTTGTCCTTGATGATGGGTGAACTGTCCATTGAAAACGTGGATGTTTCCAAACTATTTATATAATTTATTTTAGAAAGTTCTATAACACTAAATTTAAAAGTTGAATTAATACCCATGTTCCCCACTCAATAGACTATGGTATACTAAATATGTGTGAATGTTTGATTTGACGAACCTTTGTATAAAAGGGTCAATGTATGAATTTTTTGTTATTAATATAATTTAAATTTGAATATGTGTTGGACAACCACTGAAAGGGGGAAAGTTTTCCAAGATAGTCCATGGATGCTATGAGAGAGATGGTGAAGGGAAACCAAGAATGGTTGAGATGACCCTCACCAAACCAGTACCTGCTGGGTATAATTGCTCAATAGTCCTCCGACCCATAAATGAATTACCAGTCAGGTTGGTAGTTGGAAGGCCATCCTCAAGAGTTAATGAGGAGATGGGGTAGGGTACCCATCTATAAGGAAAGGAATGAGGTAATTTGGGGACAGAGACAGATTTGCGATACAACAGAATGGAGAGAACACTCTCTCGAGAAGAGAACTCTTCGATTATGAAGTTGAGAGGAAAAAGGTGAGCAGTAAGCTCGATTTGGCTGTAAGAAGCCATGGGTAGGGTTTGGGTACAAGTTGATATACAAGGTTGACAAGTGACCGAAGAAGTACTCATTCAGACCTCCTTGCTTGGAGCAGAGAAAACCAATTGCCAAGTTCCCGTGGGAGGAGGAGAGTAACCTTCATCCCTGACTGTTGTGGAGCAAGGAGAAAGAATCTCTCTCAGAGCACCATGGTCTAGCTCGAGGGTGGCTAGTGGTAAATACGTTAGGAGTGACAGTGCCTATGGTTAGGAGGAAACAAGCACCCCTTTCAACAATTGCTTCACATTTTCCATTTCTGATAAGTATTCTCATACTCTGTGTATTGTATTGAATGCGATGATGAAATGTCTGTGTTTATGATTCAGTCTTTCAGTATTTGAACAATTATTAGAAAATATATGTGATTTCTGTAAACTGTTATATCTACATGATATTTCAATTTATCACAGTTTTTCTGCTAGATAGTCATGAGATGTGAATCCATAGGAGAGAGAGAGGGTAGGATTGACTGAAACGCCTAAGCCCTGCCAACCCTATGAAGTTCACCTTAGCGGGAATGTTAAGTCTGAATTCTATGGGAGAAGAGAGTTTTTCCTTTAGACTATTCACCCATCTGATCGAGGGCTCGTGCACATGTCCTTAACCCAATTGTCGCTAAAGGATTAGCGCTTATCCCCTAGAATTTTCAAAGTATGCATGTGACCGGGGTCTGGGAACCCTACGCTAGTTAAAAAATGGGATAGCTCTTCGGCTTCGAGACTTCGGGTCCCGGGACTTGTGATTCCACAATCCTCGAAACTAGTTGAAGGCTAAAATCACAAATCGACGAGGATCATCGATCTGGGGATTCAACATAGATCACTCTCAGCTGTTAGATCGGACGTAGGAAGGGAAGCATTAAATGTCGACGAAATGCTACTTCGGGAGAATAGGAATGGTCTAACACTGGAACTCCCAAATGTCGAAGTGGCAGAGTTAATATGGACCATTGAACTGGAGGGACACATGTCCACAGATCCATGATTATCCAGGAGTCTGAATATTAAGAAATCTAGAAATGCACGAGTTTCCCCGAAGGTATGCAAGCCAGAGTAAATCCCGGTCGTAGAGGCTAGGTACACATGGCGATAGATCCAATGTGGTCCGTAGGGAAATCCATGAGATACACGCCGAACTCCCTTATGTCAAACTATCGAGGTAACCAGGATCGTTGGATGAATGAGTATGTGTCAAGCGATCCCATGGTTTAGAGACTTCATACTCTGGAGGATTTGGCTGGGGGTTTTCAAGGTGTGAAAACCGTCGAGGTCGCGAACGCTGGAGTAAATATTGACTGTTGTTCGAAGAGGACATGTGGTGCAAGATTTGAGAGTCTGGAGACTTAGCTCTTTGGGGGATTTGCCTCAAGAGGATTCAGTAAGCGCTGAAGCCTGAAGCCACAAAGTAATGAGAAACATAGATCTATGGATCTGTGTGGAATCTTGCAGACCATTATATTGAAGGACCAAGCAATATTAGTCTATGATGGTGTGGCTTGATGACATCATTTGACGTGATGTGGACCCGCATTACGTGTGCCACATGTCACCTATTTTTGGACGATTCACATACCCATTGTGCCTGTTAGAGCATGACACATGTCACCTAGTTTTGAATGATTCACATAACCATTGTGCCTATTAGAGCATGACACGTGTCACTCCCTGTTGAGGACACGTGTCACCCCTTGACCCTCACCGCGTGTTAGTTTCTGGTCTGTGGTCGCCTAGCCTACATGGCTGATGACGTGTCCAAGACTCTGATATTTTGGATAGCTTCGAGAGTTCAGAAGATGTGGGGTGTGGTACAATATAGGAACGTCCAACACAAAAAATCGATCATCGACCGCAAAAGGGCTAAGGCCACGTGACGATATATCGAGAGTTCAGGAGTTAGACATAGTGTGGTAAAAATGAATGCTCAACAGAGATGGACGAATGGATAAGTCCACGTGGCGATACCTTAGGACTTCAGGGATTAAGAAAAAGGTATGTTCAATGCCGAGTATCGAAGCCCCCTTTTAACCATAGATCTCGACAGAGGATGTGAACCGTTGATCCCTTTCGTTGTTCAACGATCTAAGAATTTGAAAACATTTTTGGAATTCTCGAAGTCTGGGAAATTCCAAAGTGTCGAAACCTTTTCTAACGTAGGCTCTTAGCTCCCGTTTTTCATCCTGAGGTCATGGTGAAGATCCTGCTAGCTGGTTCAAGCACACAGTGAGAGATGTAAGCTTCTGGGGAGTTGATTAAAAGGTTTTTTCTTAAGAAAGGGACTAAAAATAAATCAGGGAAAGAGAAACCGCTAGAAAGGCTATTTAGAGGTTGGGTGTGTTACAAATTGGTATCAGAGCATGGAAATAGCACTTGACCTGCTTGGGCTCATGCACGAGTCGCATAGAAAAATATTATTAGAGAAATTATGGAGTAACAACCTACCTTACCCCCCTTCCATAAGAAACTTGTCTGAACCTCTTCTGAAGAGAGGAATGACACCTTCTACTATTGATAGATGTTTTGGAAGTCTTCACTATAGGTTTCTAATGTTTCCAAATAAAGAACTAAATTCATCTTGCAATGATATGTGTTGTTCATGAATTGGTAGATTAGTAACGAACAAAAAATGTTTTATCTATACTCAAGCAGTCAGTGAACAACAAGATAACTACAATGTAAAAGATGGTGACACATCAGGAGTTGGGGGATATCTCCCACAGTAGAGAGGAAGAATATGATGAAAGGAGGGTAGTGGAAACCCCTCCAAATTTGGCCGAAATTGTAAGAAGCCTCATGGAAATATTACAGATTTATAAGGCTGATCAAGGAGTAGGAAAAGTAGATAGAAATTAATGCAGTCCTACTGCAAAGTATATCAAATATATAAAGGCAACTGCAACATGGTCCAGTGGTTAGTCATGTGGACAGGCATCATACTAAGAAAATTCCAAGTCCACCTGAGATACATAATCATGGTCCTAGAAGTGGCCACACCAGGAGGAGCACCTCAAAGAAGTCCAAACATGAAGCCAAGAGACATTCAATGGAAGATTCATCTAGTGAGGACACTGAAAAATCCAAGGAATCTTCTAGTGGCAAAACCAGTTCCCATTCTCAAACAAAAGGAAAGAAGAGGAAACATTCCAAGAGTCGTGACCCTGAAGAATTCAAGAAATCCAAACCATTCACCTTCGATGGAGAGATTAATAAGTGGGAAGAAGTAGAAGTTTGGCTACTTGGCTTGAAGAAGTACTTCAGAGTCCATGACTAATCTGAAAACTGAAAGTCTCGGCTAGCCATTTTCAACCTGAATGGGAAAGATTCCATTTGGTGGGAAGACCTTAGGAATGTGAAAGGATTCCATGAGAAGGACTTTTCATGGAAACAATTTGAGAAATACTTCAAGAAGAAGTACCTATCAGAAAAGTACTTTGATGGGAAGACCAAGGAGTTCTATGAACTCAAGGTGGGACAACTCACCATAGATGAGTATATCAACAAATTTTTCAAGTTGATGATGCATTTTCCCTACATAAAGGATGAAAATGTAAATATGGAATGATTCATTAGTGTCTTACTTCAGTTCTATCGGAATAGAATGTAGTTTGATGAGCCAAAGACCTTATAAGACACTATTCGAAAAACAAGGTATTGCTATGAGCAATTCAAGAGTAAGACAGAACCCTGTGAAGCCTGGAAGAATAAAAACAATTCGAAATTCAAGACGAAGGCATTTAAATCCTTGATATTTAAGAGACCTGGTAAGAGATATAGGACGAGCCTTCCTGCCAGAAGTGTGTATCAACAGAATTTTCCATCCCAAAGTGGAAATAAACCATTCAGAGCAACTCCAAGTAAGACTGATAACATGAAGAGAGAAACCTTGAAATGCCTAGGTTTTGGAGAGGAACATCTGCTGAGGGACTATCTACATAGGCAAGAAAAACCTAGGAGGGTCTACAACGTCCAAGAGGCTACCACAGTCAATGATGTGGCTAGGAGCCTGCCGCAAATTTATGCAACCTTGGATAATATACAAGTTGACCACCTATCCTATATGCTGGGTAGCGAAAATACCTGTCCAAAGTTACGGACATGCGACATAATGCTGAAAACCGCAAGAATCCCCAGATAAAACTACAAAAACCAACTCAATCCATTGTCGTATTAGTCCATTAGGCGAAAATATTCTCCAAAACAATACAAAATGGGTAAAAATTTGCTATAAATAGTAAAAAAGAACCAAATTTACTATACCATTTGTATTTTTTACCCAAATAGTGGATTTTGGACCAAATTACCTCCAAACTTCAACTGGTAATTGCAGGAGCTACGAGTAACAGAATCGACGACTGTCTGGACCAGGTAATTCCTCTTCCCCCCCTCTTTCTTTTCACTGGATTAGATTTTGTATTTAGGTTTCAATTTTTATGTTATTTAGGGAACACATTAGAAGTTTATCTGTAGGAGGGCTACTATTCATCGGGTCGCGTATACACATGACTATACACGGATTTCTACAAGATCGTCGACGTATACTCATCCCTATACATGACTGTGGATGGTGCAACCCACGTATATGTATGTAAACATTGTTTTTTATAGATTGCTAACTCAAAAAAGGATTTTTCTCTTGCAAGATGGTGCTAGAGTGGAGGGAAAGGGAACATGAGGAGGTAGATGTTATTGTGGAAAGAGATCCAGGGGCCCAAATGGCCTTGAAAAGATGCGGGTTGTATAAGTTTTGGGCTCTCAAAGGGATGAGGGACCAAGTGAGTTGCTACAGTTGTTCGTGGATTACTGGGATCCAGATAGTGAGAGCTTCAACCTTGATGGGAAACCATTAAGGATTGAAGTCGAGGACATTTATTCCTTGACGGGGTTGTCACATTGGGGTGAGGTGGTCAACCTCAAATCCCAAGGAGCTGGGAGAGATATTAAAATAGAGGAATATATAGACGCTCATTGCATTGCAGGGACCAAGAAGGTTGGGAGTCAACTCCCCAGCTGAGCGATAAACAATCTAAGCCTCACGATTGTTGTCCTCATTTTGACATGGATCATAGGATCAACCTCTTTGCACCAGGCATTGAGATCGATTATGTTCTACTCAGTAGAGTGCTTGAGACCCACAGTGTACGACTGGTGCACCTCACTACTAGATAACATGAAGATCCATTTGATAGAATACAAATAGGGTAGTAAGAGAAACTTTGGGTTCACTTCTATCTTGTGTAGATTTTTCTTCGAGCGGGTTCCAGGTTTGGGACCTAGAGTTGAGATCATTCTGCGTGGACCTCGTGATCCAGCTATGACATGGTGGATCGAGGTGATGAGATGACAGGGGGATGTAGGGTGCCCACACCCTACAACGATGACTTCTTCTACTGGTGGAGATGACATGTCATAGCTCTGGATGACTACCCTTATGTAGGGATCGACTTCAGAGGGGACCCTGACATGCCATTACCACCAGGGACCGCCTACGGAGACATAGGTATGTCAAAGTTTTTTAAATATTTCATTTTTTTGTATTTTTTTATAGGAAAACAAAAATATTTTTGGATGACGTTTAAGTACTAATTAGACATGTATGTGACACAGATGTAGGTCCACGATGGTTGGACAGACTTCCATGACATCGTTGGAGGCACTGGGGAGATGAGGTAGTGGAAGGAGATGCATAGAGAGTCCTTCAAAATGTGCAGGGCAACCTGTCTCGGTTGACACAAAGGATTTCGATGGTCCAGGTGGAGGATCTGCTGGAGGCTATGCAACGCCAGGTTGTAGGTGTTCCCTAATCTTGGGTGCGACTCTTTCGATGTCTCACAAATGTTGTAGTTTTCTATCATGACACTCATCCAGTGCCACAGGCTTAGATGTCATGACTTTTGTATTATCGGTTATATATGTGTGTTGAGGGTGTTAGCCCCAATTTTGTACTATAAACATCATATTTTTTGAAATATATATAAAAACATGGTTCTTCAGATTTACTTATGTTATAATGTGTACATTGACGATAATGTTTTCTTTTCTTTAGTTAAGTGACAAATTCCAATCTAAAACAAAATTCTCATATGCATCAGATACATAATTAGAACTCCTAGGTATGTGATGATAAGTAATAAAGTCAAACTGTCGTTCTAAAATTCATAACCGTAGAAATCATCGGAGCAATGTAGGGTCACACACACGGTAACTGCCGTTCAACTAACATACTACTAACTGAGAATCCATGCGAATCTCCAAAGAGAGAATACCATGTGAAATGGCATCGCGCAAAAGTTCTATAACGACGCTATATTCGGCCACATTATTCGTGGATGGCCCTAGGCATACACGACTTGAAGACACCGGTATACCCTAAGATGAGTAAACAACCCAAGCGACAAAAGCCAAGTTCCATGTGTTGTTCCTGAGTCTATACTTAAGGCTTAAAAGTACAGTGTCAAGGCATCCGAAAGTAGGTGAAAGATGAGTAAGAGGGTAACGTTAACCTTCGGTAAAGGAAACTAGGGAAGATTTCTACATTGGCGTTGTCTAGCTTCCAACTGTTCCTGAGTATTTATATCTTGTTTAATGGCTGCCAATGAACGTTCAAGTTCGTCCCGGTTATTAGCAGTTTTAAGGATTATGTCAAAAAGGTTTAAGGCAATATGAGTTTGGTTCGATAGTCCAGGTTCGATATTAGGCTGGGTTGCTGCAGGGATAGTCATGGAGGAACAGTAAGAGTATGAAAGGATTTAAAGATAGTTTAAATGTTGTCTAGATTAGGTCGAATAAAAGAGAATTTTGCGTTTTAGGAACAAAATAGAAATGCAAATTTGAAGGCTCTTTCCCGTGACTGTATTATATCTTAATAAAAGGTGCGAGATGAGAGAAATACATTTAGCTGCATATAACGCAAGGTTCTTGTTAACAAGAAAACTCACATATAAACAGAAGAGGAAATTAGTAAGGGAATAATTGACATAGCAAAGAATAATATAGAATTCTGAAAGTGCAGATTGGTCTTACACCCGCTGATAGCTAGTGCAGAGGAAAGACAATAAACAATTGCAGAAAACCGAAATCCTTTCGTTATAGTAGTGGTCGTACTAAAGTATAACGAAGCACATCAATTATGAATAATGTAATGAAATGAAACATGAAATACAAAGAAACAAACTTGTAACACAGTTTGGACGGAATCGCGAATCTCCAGATTTGCTTATATTAATTTCTCGAATGCCAAAAAACTCTATTACAATTGACACCAAAAAGGTCCAGCCCTTTCTTTTTCTTTCTGTGATATATTTATACAACTTTTACAGATCAGTTAGAATCTCAACGGTTTCACAAATTCAGTTACAACCGAGAGGAGTGAAATTACTTCATTTCTCCTACTCTATTTTCAATTTGTGCCAGGTGTTCGTCTTTGCGCGGATTCGGTGTAAGCGCTACATTTTTCCATAAACTGAGATACGAGCTATGAACGTTCCGCTTGACAATTGGCCTCGGCGAAGTAACACTCTCGGGCCAACTGCTGCAGCTTGTCTCCCGTTTGTGCATCGACAATGTCGAGGGCACTTAATTGTGCGTTGGGTTGGATCAAGTGCTTGTCAACTTGAGCCATGTCCACCCTGTCCATATGAGAGATATCTGTCGCATCTCTCTCATTCTTCTCTTTCAGATCGAGCGAGATCCGTTCTACATTCATTTGCATTAATGTTTCTGCGTCACCTCCACTCTCCATACCCAACATCTCACCATCTATAGCATTGAAGGCTTCTTCTAATGAATTGGTTACTTTTTAGGCCTGTTCCTTGCCTAGGGTAATGTTATGCTCCCAATCTTTCAATAAAATGTTACCTCTAGTTTGTTCTGAGATGATGAGTCCGGGAGAACCTGCCGAAAATCTGTTGTTCATAGCTATCATAGCCTTCTGAAAGGCGACCCGAGCTGCTTCTGCATTCCTTTCTCTGACAGTCAGGTTCTCGAAAATCCGATGCATCAACAGGAAATCCTCTCGAATCACTCCCACTTTGTCTAGTAGACTCTGTTGTACAGAAGAGATCCTGCTCCGAATATCGATCGCTCAGGATTTAAACCCCTCGACATCGATTACCCTGCTTTCAACGACCTCTAACTGAGCCTGCAACTCTGTGATCATAGTCCTCTGTTGACCCACCTGTATCCGACCATCTCGGATCACTAGGTGCGCTTGCTCCAGCTTGGCTTTGAGAACTTCTATTTCATTTTTGTCGGCCACTCTAGCCTGTTCCATCTCCATGCTGGCCTGACCTTTAGCATTCTCTGTGGCTGTAGCCAATCTAGCCTCGAGGTCCTGATTAGGTGATTTTTCATTTTTAGTTGGTTATTCAGCTGCCCAACCGAGAATTGATTTGCCGAAGCGTATGCCCCCAGTGTTCCAACGATTTCAGTGGCAAGTTGGTCACTTTTCTTGTTCTTGCCATCTGTCATGATTTTGTATTTTTTCGCTGTGGACTCTCCTTCTTGATAAAACTCTCGTTTCACTACCGCTTTTCTCTTTTTGTCGAAAAATAATTCATTTGGAGGGATTTCCTCTGCTCTTATAGGCCTCAGTTCTTCATCAAATATCCATCCCGCGCTGACATTTCCCTGCGCCGACTGCAAGGGTGTGACCAAGGTGATGGGCTCTCCTATTTTCTTTGCCGATTCTTTTGGAGTATCGACAAGGTTCTGCTCCTTTGGCGTACCTGGAGTTTCTCTTTCAGTCTCCGATATCTGCTTCCTCGGTGGGTCTTGAGTTTTTTCTTTAGCCTCCGAATTCTGTTTGCTTGGCGAGTCCGGAGTCTTCTCTTTTGCTTTGGGATTGCTTGTTTTCGCCCCTTCCTGCTGTTGTCCAGGGTTAGACATTACGTTTGCAGAATCTTCAGCATCCTTCTGTTTTGTCTCGGCAATGGCCGAACCTCCCAACACAGCGGGGAGACATCTTCGTCTATGTTTCTGAAATTTTAATACAGATGCTGTGTCTTCGGGTGCTAATGATTGGATCCGGGCTAGCACTTCTTCATAAGATCTCGCCCCTTGAAAAATGTCGTCCGAGGGAGAATTTTCATGTTCGAATCTCTTGAGCCCACAATGAGCCAAATGATTGCTCACAACCTTCTGTAGATCATGTTTCTTAATCTCGATGGAGACCAACTTTAGGTCCTCCAGGGCAGCAGCCTTGGATTTGGCATGCCCGAAATCTAATAAAGAATATGAATTCATTCGAATGGGAAAATAAGACCATACCTTCTTTGAGTAACCCTTGAGTTCTTTGCTCACTCCTCCAATTACCGTTTTCCATGCAACCTCTCGACAAGCTAGTTTATCGAGGATGAATAGGGGCAGCGCATGAGGGGGAACAAAAGCCCCGAAAACTCTGATATATGAAAACTCTGCCTCCACATACCAATCCGCGATGCCACTCAGACCTGTTGCAAGGTTGTCCGAGACGCGAGGTGGTGGGTGCCCAAAGATGGTGATATGCAGGGGTACCATCACCCAATTAAAAATCTCATATGTGAATTTTCCTGCTTTATTCTCCCATAATTTGTCATGATACTCATGCACGAGTTTTTCTTGGGCTGGATTCCAAGCCCAACTCATCAAGGGGAATGGTGTCATGGAACATACCACGTCCATGATATATGCTGACATGAAAAACGAGGATGGTTTCCCACTTGCCTTTTGCTCCCGATACGCTGTGACCCTGTTGGCCAAACTGTCTGAGAGCATTTTTACCCAATTAAATGAGCAACATTCTGCGACCCGAAACATGAGAGGCACCCATCCGATGTAGAAATGCGATGTGTCTTCTCGCCCAAACAGTCGGCATTTTATCATGGCCACATATTTATACCATGGCTCCAAAGAAGAGATAGAATAAACGCCCTGGTCACTTGCTCTGAATTTCGTTGTGCGCGAAACCCAATCTTTGATTAAACCGGACATGGTTTTGTCGTACTGGGTGCACTCTTTCTCTTTGAATTCCTCCAGGAAATCGGCACCATATGTATATTCAGACGTAGAAGGTAGCTTGTACATGGTTTGTAGATGCTCGGGCCTAAAAGTCCCAACAGTAACTCGCTGGTTGTTCATGATCGTCCTGGTAGGTAAATATACGTGGTCCAACGCCCACCGGATCATGTCGTAATACGGAAGCAACCGTGGCCTGGTTTCTATTCTGTGCATCCCGGATTGGATGATTATCTTGTACTTGGTGTGTAGATCATCTCTTTCGACGTCGTCGGAGTCATCTGAATAATCTACCAATTCTACTTGCAAAATATTTGACACAAATGATCAGTCAGAGATTGATTCGACACTTTGGGGTGAAGTATCGGAGACATTGTCTGAGCCCTGTCCCGTGACTTCGACATTTGCCTTTGCTACTTTCCGCGGAGCCATGGCCACAGTTTTCGTTTTCGCTCTCCTTTGATAGAACTGCGTATACATGTAGAAAGTAGTTAACTCAGAAACAATGAGCTCTGCGTTCTATGAAAAATGTATAATGAAACGTAGCTCTAGCATATATTTGAAAAACAGTACCTTTCAAAGCAGCCTGTCAATTCGAAATTCGAAATAATTTATGTCGTAAAAAATCCAATCTTACTCATAGATTTACCTTATCTTCCCATTAATGTCATAAATTTTGGCTGTTTGACAGTCATTCGGAGTATGGAGAGCAAATAGTTACCTCGGGAAATGTGCAAGCCTCGATGCGCGGGACATATCTTGCTTTATTTTAAAATATTCAAATTTAGCAATGTTAATAATTTTCTCACTTTTCGCTGCATCGTGGATTTCCTTTCAACATTTTGAGTCTTCAACTCGCGAGGCTGTGAGGACCGATTTTGGCTTAATTAACAATAATCGCGATTTGGAGCATCATTAATTTCCTAATCACTTTATTCGCTATATCACGACGCGGAACTTTGAAGATAAGTTTTTGGGAGATTTGTATGCCGAGTCGCGGAACTGCGAGATGGAGATGACTAAGACTCAATTATGGGAAAGACAATATTAGATTAGGTGACTAATTAATCTTGTTATAATTATGTCGTGACTTTGTGAGTCGGGGTTTTAGATGCCGTAACTTTCGAAAGGATAGTTCCGAGTGGCGAGACGCCGAGAACAGATTTAACCATGGTTAGCTTTTTACGTTTAATCGTTGACCAGGGTTATCACAAAGTACCTCGTGTTCTCGGCTCTCGGGGCTGTAAAAAAGAAAATTTGGGTTTGACAAACACCGAGGCGCGAAACCCCAACGACGACAAAACATGAGTTAAAAGACTTTACCCTAGTTAATGCCTCGGGTGAAAATTGAAAAGGACTTCGCCGCTTCGTGACTCGGGACGTGAGAACTCAAGGATTAAAGTATCCGACTTGCGAGATCCTGAAATCAAACAAAAAGAGCGAACGTTCTTAAAAAAGTGGACTTGTTTTGAGAGTAGAAAAAGAATCGCTGCTTATTTGACAAGTTTGCAGATTTTTTTCAAAGTTCCGGGGGGGAAAATCAAAAGGCCATCTTTAGATTTCAAGTATCAAAGACTGAAAATTGTGAAGGGTAGAAATAACACAAGGGAGGCTCCAACATAGGCTCCAACTAGGGATCACGCCTTCCTGTGAGGCGGGAAGAACAATAGACCACATGCCAAAATTGGGTAAATAGAGTCAAAAGCTCAAGCTTGCGGAAAAATTCCAAAGAAAATGGATCGAAGGTGGACAAAGACTTCGTTTTTACCTCGAGAAGTTTTTTTTTTTTTTTTTTT
>SNQJ01S0041251.1:133859-150949 GCA_010110895.2 Picea sitchensis | reverse complement strand
AAAATCAGATACTCTTTCCAAACACAATTGTAGTCTCTTTCACAATATTCCCTTTCCCAATACTAACTTTGGGTAAGTTTCAAGACAGTCGAAACGACCCTAGGAGATTCAACAACTCTTGAGTCTCTCGGCCTGCATCAAAAGAATGAGGTTATATATTTTTAAATTGGGAAGTCCCATCTGAATTTGGGGTTTGGATCAGGTTTTCGGAAAGCATTGGTTACCAGAGTAGAGTGATATTTATGTATAACAACCTTACAAATATCTCAGACATTGCTTCACTGCCAGCGAGCCTGTTCAATACCCCGGTGAAGTTGTCTGGCCCCTTTCACTGAATTACCTTTCACCACTTCGGCAAATATTTATGCATTTAAATGCTGAGACGAGGGAAATCATTTCTGAATTTCCTTTCATCGTCTTCCTGGACTAGGTGGGGGCAATAATTTCTGAATTTCCTTTCACCACCTGTCTTATAATTTACCTTTTTTTTAGCACGAAGATGGGGGCAATCGGTTTGTATCAGGGCTTATATCTGTGTAATATTTTGCATCAGAGGTCTGTCAACCCATTTAAATTACTTGGTACCAAGCTTCCCTTGACCTTCACAACACCTTCGTTCTTAGGGAAAAAAGGAAATTATATATTTTTTAAAGGATATCTCGTTTGAGCAAGCTTTGATTCTTCCGACACTGTTGAAAAACCTAGGAAAGTTAAGATCGCTCTAAATGTTCCTTTGTTTAGCAAGAGATCAAGTAGTTGTGAAGACCAAATTTCCTATCAAGATCTGTTTTGAAACCCCCGAGGTTTAAAACGAAAAACTTATATCCCTTCACAATGACTCGGAAAGATGATGATTTGCTAAAAGTTAGACCCAGAGATGGATAGGATATAAGGCAACAATTTAGTGACTGAAAACACCAAAGGTCAAAACAGTTCAAGACTGGCTTTTATAGATATCTCTGGGGATAGTTATTCTAACTGACTGTTTTTAGATTTAGTGTATTCATTCAAATTACTTTAACTCGAAGATTATCTAACCAACAATAATCCTGCTATCTAACGTTTTAACCGACACTGCAATTTGGAAAACGTTACCTTGGTTTACTTTAAACAGTCTTTTATAACCTGTGTATTTCGAAAGCTCACCTTTATCTTTTATTTTTACTTTCTTTGTGCATTATGAAACTATTTTAGGTATCATCTGCTTTACGCCGCTCTATTTTTGACACCGACCTGCAAGTTACTTTTCCTGCTAGTTTCCTCTGCGGCTGGAATCCTGTAAAAAGCGAATACGAATCTTATTGGAAATGTGTCAAGAGTTTAGGAACAAAAACTAAAAATTAAAAGTAACTGTTCATATGAAAATAAACATGAAATTTATTTATTTACAATATATATTTTTATTTATTTATTTATTTTTATTTATTTATTTTTATTTATTTTTTATTTTATTTTATTTTTTTTACAACTACTATGTCATGTAGTGTTTCAGATAGCGCCCATTGACAGGGGCACTGAGGACTTCTCCATCTATATTTTCCAGAAGAAAAGAATTTTTCCCTTCTGGAGCCGAGACTCTGAATGGTCCATACCAAAGGTGGTCAAACTTGCCATGCTTGGCGGCTTCTTCTCTTCTCGCATCCCATCTTAATACTAAGTCATCTGGGAGGAATTCTCTGTCTTTTGCCTTGAGGTCGAACAAAGCTTTCATATCATCTTGGTACTTCTGCATTTTATCATCGACTTCCACTCTATGCTGTTGAACCTCGATCAACTGATTAATTCTCCTGGTTACATGATTTGGTTCTTTGTTTTGATCCTGCCATAACTTCATCACTGGTAATGCTAGGTTTATAGGTAGAACAACATCCGTGCAATAGAACATTTGAAACGACGAAATGCCGATAGACCTTTTAGTGCTGATGCAGTTTGCCCATAATGCGTACTTCAAGTGCACATGCCAGGACCTTTTATTTTCGTCCAGTACCTTCTTTATTATGTTTACCAGGCTCTTGTTGGATGACTCGGCCAACCCATTTCCTTGGGGGTAATAAGCAGTGGAATGGCCGAGAACGATATTGTACTTCTGACAGAAGCTGATCATAGCCATGGACTTGAAGGCCTGGGCATTGTCGGTAACAATCTTTTGGGGACACCCGAATCTTGACAAGATATTGTCCTCCAAAAAATCAATTACCACCGAGTCTGTTGCCCTTTTGGTTGGAATGGCTTCCACCCACTTTGTAAAATAATCCGTGGCTGTTAAGATCCACTTATGATGAGCACTGGAATGGGGATTGATTTTCCCTATAAAATCTAGACCCCATTGTTGAAATGGAGCTTCAGTTTTGACTGGAACGAGTGGCAGTGCTGGGAGATTCTGTTTACCAGCGAATATTTGACACGGGTTGCAGGCACGCACTTTGGCATTGACGTCCAAAAATAATTTCGGCCAATAGTATCCGGCCCTCAAGATCTTGTAGGCTATGGATCTCCATGCGTGGTGTCCTCCATAGACTCCTTCGTGAAATTCATCTATAACCCGTGGAGTTTCCGACTCAACCAAACAGACTAGTAGGAACCCAAGTGGATCCTTCCAGTATAGCTGATTTTCGGCGATGCAATATTTTACAGCATGGAGTTTTAAAGTTCTGCATTTGGCTGGTGATAGTCCATTTGGACAATTCAGGTTTAACAAGTAGAACACTATGTCTTTATACCAACCTGACAATATGAACTTTTCTTCGACCTTGCTTGGATCTGTCTGGTCATCCGGCTCGTGCAGGTGTGTGTCTCCGTCTTCCCCTTGGAGGCAATTAATATCAAGAGCTCTAAGATTCGACACAACGAATAGTTTGGCCAGACCCTGCCCCTTTATCAATTTAGTCGGCTTGACATCTAGATCGAATTCTTGTATTTTAGCGAGCCAACGCCCTCGTTTTCCGTCACTATCTGGCTGTACCAATATATCTTTCACAGCACTGGTTGGCACGTACGCGATAATTTTTGAATGCAATACATAGGTTCTGAATGCTTTTAGCACCTTCACCATTGCATACGCCTGTTTTTCTATTATGTCATACTTTATTTCGGCGTCTCTAAGGCTCTTGCTAAAAAACGCGATCGGCCGTTCGAAACCTTCGTCATCCTTTTGCAGGAGCACTGCGACGATAGTATGTTCAGAAGCGAACAAGAAGATGAGGAACTCTTTCAAGTAATCTGGGCTTGCTAACACAGGTGCCTCGCTGATGACTTTTTTAATATGCGCGAACGATGCTTTAGCCTCGGTCGTCCAATGTACTCTGCTATCTTTCTTCAACATTCCTGTGATCAATTTGACAATCTCAGCAAAATTGGGGATAAACCTTCGTAAAAAATTTATTGTACCTAAGAAAGATTGAATTTCTTTTACGTTTCTGAGAATATTTATAGTTTCTATTGCTTCAATCCTCTTAGGATCAATCCTAATCCCATCCTTAGATACAATATGCCCTAGAATATTACCTTCCCGCATAGAGAAATGTGATTTCTTCGAGTTCAAAGACAGACCATACCTGCGACATTTTTCGAAAGTCTGTTTTAGATGGCTCAAATGTTCTTCATCGGTTTTAGAGAAAACCGTCAAATCATCAAGGTAGATGACTAAGAACTTGTCTCTTTCTCCTACAAAAGCAATGTCCATAGTGCGCTGGAATGTAGCTCCTGCATTGATCAAACCAAACGGCATTTTGTCATACATGAACGTACCCCATGGTGTGGTGAAAGCAGTTTTTTCTCTGTCTTTCTCGTTCATGGCGATTTGGTTATACCCAGAGAACCCATCTATCATAGACATTCAATTTGCTCCGACTACCTTTTCTAGGATGTGATCCATTTTGGGGAGCGGATAATTATCTTTTAGAGAAGACTTATTCAAGTTTCGAAAATCTACACACAGTCTGATTTCTCCGTTCTTTTTTTTGACCGGGACCAAATTTTCCACCCAGTCTGAGTACCTCAGAGGTATGATTATTTTAGCATCTAAAAGCTTCTTAACTTCCTTTTCAACCACGGGCAACAAAATGGGGTTAATTTGTCTAAGCTTTTGCCTAAACGGCTTGACCCTGGGCTTCAAAGGTATCTTGTGCTCAATTATGGAAGTGTCATACGTTCTAAGCTCATCATAGGACCAGGCGAAAATGTCTTTGTACTGTCTGAGTAGGTTTGTGTACTGAACTTTTACCTTGGGAGGGAGGAACTTAGATATCTTTACTATCCTGGACTCTTTCTCAGTTCCTACATCGCAATCTTCCACTTCTTCTGGTTGGGGCTGCAAAGTGGATTTCACAGGTATGTCGTTCTGATCGAAAAGCCTTTCTAAAGGAATTAAGCCTTTTGGAATTTGGTTGTTTTTAAGGACCAACATACGATGATCCGCTATTTTTTCTCGGAAGGTTTCAGGATCTTCCCCTTCTTGCATAACCCACATCGGGTCATTTTGATTCTCTTGGTCTGGATGAGTTTCAGAGAACTCACCTACTGCTACAGGAAATTTCTCGATTTGTTCATCATCTTCGAAAACCTGCCAGTGTCGGATATTGTCTGGTATAGAGGGTTTGTATCTGATTTCAATGTGATATTTCAGTTTGACGGTCGTGGGAGGAGAAAAGGTTGAAGCTGCCTTGGCCAATGCGTCAGCATGTAGATTCTCTGCGTGAGGGATAAAATGGACCTTTGCAGATGAGAAAAGGTTTTCCATCAAATCCCAAGCACAATTTCTATATGTTCTTAGTCTGGGATGCTTGGCTAGGTACTGTCAGTTTATTTGTTTAACAATTAGCTCTGCATCACCATAAACTTCCAGGTTATTTATATTTAGCCTTTTCGCAGCCTCTAATCCTAAAATCAAGGCTTCATATTCACATACGTTGTTAGTATAATCTATGTCCCACTGTAGTCGGTAAGAGAAAGGAACAATGAATGCAGCTTCGGGAGCCACTAAAAGCACTCCCGCACCTGCCCCTTCTGAACATAAGGCACCATCGAAATACATTTTCCAAACTCCGGTGTTACACAGATCTTCTGTTAAGTGACTTGTCTCTTCTTGCTTCATATCGAGTTCCTCTGGACACCCATCCAAAACATTATCAAAGGACAAAATGCAATTCCCCAGATCTTGGTCTGCAACGTAAATGGGAAAGTTATTTGGGTTTTGAGGGTCACTGACTGTATACGCTAATATTGTTTCTCTGTACAACCGAGTGAACTGACCCCCGAACACAGGGATTGTGGCATATGTCATGTCGAACTGTAGAGAACCCCCCAACTTGGCTCCCCATGATCTAGATAACATCATGCCATATTTGGGGGGAATATCTGCGATAACCACATCCATCAGGATACTCTTGACCGGGACCTGGGCCATGGTAACTACCATATCTTTTATCATCCCCAGACATTTAACCTTTCTTGAATCGAAAGAGTACAGATTTCCATAAGGTCTCGTAATCTGGAGACCCAACTTGTCCATTATAATCTTGGGCATAACATTATGAGAAGCCCCTGAGTCTAACATACAATTATGCAACAAATGATCATATACATTCAGAGTGATATAAAAGGGAGCGATGTTGTCTTTGGACCCTTCAAAATGGGGACCAAAGGTGATATTAGGTCTGTCATCTTCCAGGGTTATAACATCAGATTGACTTTCTGGCTCATAAACACCCATCGCTTTGGCAATTTGCTTCCGATAAGCGGGTTTTTTTGCTAATTCTACCAAAGGAATCGGTATCTTAATTTTGCTTAACTCATTTTCAAAACTGAAAGATGTTCTTACCTTGTCCGTTTCTTTGGTCGAGACTTTTGAATTTTTTCTTTCTGACTTACTTGTCTGGATCACTTTATCACTCGTGATCCTAGTTGAAGACGTAACTTTATCTACTGGTTCAGTTTCTTGTGTTTGAGTTTCAACTTTTTTCACCTCGGACTCTTGAGTGTTTGCTACCTTGGTTTTGTTGCTGGGTAACAAGGTCTCTTCTGAAGGAGGTTCATAAGCTTGACCTTTTTGAAGGATTTTCTTAGGTTGATTCGTTGGGGTAGGCTTACCTTTAGATCTTAGGTTGTACTTTGGTTGAAACTCGACAATTATCATTTCTACTTCGGGTTGAGGTACATAGGGATCAATGTGATCACCTTCTTCATCCTCATTAGACGGTTGTGGGGTGTTCAAAGATTTTTCATAGTCTTCTCGAGTCAGGTATGGCTGTGAACAGTCATCACCGAAATTCGCGACTTCATCTTCCGAATCTCCGAAATCTTGGAGGTCGTTTGCTCCTATAAAATTTTCGTTCTTTAATGGAGCTTGTATTTTTTGATCCTCGTTCTTTATTTGTCTTTGCTGATTTTGGGGATTTGGGTTTATCCTGAAGTCCTTTTTATTAGAAGAATCATATTTAACCTCGTCCAACTCCATCCTAGAGATTTTGTTGGACAATTATTTAATCACCTGGGCCATATCATCTACTCTGTCATCAGTGTATCTATTTGACCCCGAAGGACCCGCTAGTTCTCTATAACGTCTATTTTCGCGGTTAACTATTTCTACTTTAGCCTTTAATTTACCTGAAGTCATCATATTAGATTCTATTTCGACAACATCATCTTGCATTCTATTTAGGGTGGCTCCTCTTCTTTCTCGCAAAAGTAGTGTGAAAGCCGGCTCAAAAGCTCCTGCAAAGGTTACTTTGGCTGAGGGTTCGGAGGGTTTAACCGCGACTGGAATCTTATTATACAGTTTGTTGAGTCTCAGAATAAATTCCATGACTGTTTCTGAGTTCTTTTTCTTCAGGGACCCAAACTCGGTAAGATAATATAAGTGATCTTTTCGCTCTCCCCATTGTCTGAGGAAAGCATCTTCCAAAGCGTCATATGTCCGAATAGAAGCTGTGGGTAGGTTTCGAAACTAGGTTCAGACCTATCCTTCAAAGGTTTGGACAAGGAGTCTTGAATAGACATCTTCGTGCTCGATACCACAGATGTCTGCGAATTGATCAAAGAAATTAATATGCTTAGCTGCGGTTAGATCTCCCTCCCCAGTGAACTTAGGAATATTTTTGATGTAGTTTTCAGGAAGATCATGAAGGGGGACGGGAAAAATTACGGGAGCATATCTCGCTGCTACTTTTTCGAATACTCTGGGAGGAGGGACATGCCCTTGACCTCCACCTCCTCCTCCAGGAACGCCTCCACCACCTCCTCCGGCGGCTGCCATCGATTCGGGTGTAGAAAATGAATGTGTAACACACTCTTTGGGATCAGGCGAGACCGGGAAGTTCTGTCGAAGAAAAGCTGGTATGTCAACTGGCGACGAAATTTCTAGAGGACCTTTTCCCTTTTGTACGGATGGGAAAGTTGAATGAATCTCACTCCTAACTTCAGAGCAGTTTGACATCAGATCTTTGGTATTAAACGGAGGATTGCGTGAAGTAGAAGGTTCTGAATGACATTTAGTTTTTAAAAGTGGGTTTTTTGTCTTTAAATTTTTTTCGGGATCAGTAACAGGTGTAATCAGCGTACCATCTGGGTTCTGTCTGGTATTTCTTCTACCGAATGCCAGTTTATTTTTCGTGGAGTCACCAAGTGAAAGATTTAGAAAGCCTTAAAATTGTGTGTACTCTATGTTCACTATCAAGGAGTAGCAATTTCAATGAAATAAATGTCGTTTCCCAGGGAAAAGATTTCGTAACTTCGCTCCCCGGCAGCGGCGCCAAAAATATGTTGTTCCTGAGTCTGTACTTAAGGCTTAAAAGTACAGTGTCAAGGCATCCGAAAGTAGGTGAAAGATGAGTAAGAGGGTAACGTTAACCTTCGGTAAAGGAAACTAGGGAAGATTTCTACGTTGGCGTTGTCTAGCTTCCAACTGTTCCTGAGTATTTATATCTTGTTCAATGGCTGCCCATGAACGTTCAAGTTCGTCCCGGTTATTAGCATTTTTAAGGATTATGTCAAAAAGGTTTAAGGCAATATGAGTTTGGTTCGATAGTCCAGGTTCGATATTAGGCTGGGTTGCTGCAGGGACAGTCATGGAGGAACAGTAAGAGTATGAAAGGATTTAAATATAGTTTAAATGCTGTCTAGATTAGGTCGAATAAAAGAGAATTTTGTGTTTTAGGAACAAAATAGAAATGCAAATTTGAAGGCTCTTTCCCGTGACTGTATTATATCTTAATAAAAGGTGCGAGATGAGAGAAATACATTTAGCTTCATATAACGCAAGGTTCCTGTTAACAAGAAAAATCACATATAAACAGAAGAGGAAATTAGTAAGGGAATAATTGACATAGCAAATAATAATATAGAATTCTGAAAGTGCAGGTTGGTCTTACACCCGCTGATAGCTGGTGCAGAGGAAAGACAATAAACAATTGCAGAAAACCAAAATTCTTTCATTATAGTAGTGGTCGTACTAAAGTATAACAAAGTACGTCAATTATGAATAATGTAATGAAATGAAACATGAAATACAAAGAAACAAACTTGTAACACAGTCTGGACAGAATCGAGAATCTCCAGATTTTCTTATATTAATTTCTCGAATGCCAAAAAACTCTATTACAATCGACACCAAAAAGGTCCAGCCCTTTCTTTTTCTTTCTGTGATATATTTATACAACTTTTACAGATCAGTTAGAATCTCAACAGTTTCACAAATTCAGTTACAACCGAGAGGAGTGAAATTACTTCTTTTCTCCTACTCTATTTTCAATTGGTGCCAGGTGTTCGTCTTTGCGCGGATTCAGTGAAAGCGCTACATTTTTCCATAAACTGAGATACGAGCTACGAAGGTTCCGCTTGACAACTGGCCTCCGCGAAGTAACATTCTCGGGCCAACTGCTGCAGCTTGTCTCCCGTTTGTGCATCGACGATGTCGAGGGCACTTAATTGTGCACTAGGTTGGATCAAGTGCTTGTCAACTTGAACCATGTCCACCCTGTCCATATGAGAGATATCTGCCACATCTCTCTCATTCTTCTCTTTCAGATCGAGCGAGATCTGTTCTACATTCATTTGCATTAATGTTTCTGTGTCGCCTCCACTCTCCATACCCAACAACTCGCCATGTATAGCATTGAAGGCTTCTTCTAATGAATTGGTTACTTTTTGGGCCTGTTCCTTTCCTAGGGTAATGTTATGCTCCCAATCTTTCAACAAAATGTCACCTCTAGTTTGTTCTGAGATGGTGAGTCCGGGAGAACCTGCCTAAAATCTGTTGTTCGTAGCTATCACCTCCTCCTGAAAGGTGACCCGAGCTGCTTCTGCATTCCTTTCTCTGACATTCAGGTTCTCGAAAATCCGATGCATCAACAGGAAATCCTCTCGAATCACTCCCACTTTGTCTAGCAGACTCTGTTGTACAGAAGAGATCCTGCTCCGAATATCGATCGCTCAGGATTTAAACCCCTCGACATCGATTACCCTGCTTTCAATGACCTCTAACTGAGCCTGCAGCTCTGTGATCATAGTCCTCTGTTGACCCGCCTGTATCCGACCATCTCGGATCACTAGGTGTGCTTGCTCCAGCTTGGCTTTGAGCACTTCTATTTCATTTTTTTCGGCCACTCTAGCCTATTCCATCTCCATGCTGGCCTGACCTTTAGCATTCTCTGTGGCTGTAGCCAATCTAGCCTCGAGGGTCCTGATTAGGCGATTTTTCCTTTTTAGTTGGTTATTCAGCTGCTCAACCGAGAATTGATTTGCCGAAGCGTATGCCCCCAGTGTTCCAGTGATTTCAGTGGCAAGTTGGTCACTTTTCTTGTTCTTTCCATCTGTCATGATTTTGTATTTTTTCGCTGTGGACTCTCCTTCTTGATAACACTCTCGCTTCACTACCGCTTTTCTCTTTTTGTCAAAAAATAATTCATTTGGAGGGAGTTCCTCTGCTCTTATAGGCCTCAGTTCTTCATCAAATATCCATCCCGCGCTGACATTTCCCTGCGCCGACTGCAAGGGTGTGACCGAGGTGATGGGCTCTCCTATTTGCTTTGCCGATTCTTTTGGAGTATCGAAAAGGTTCTGCTCCTTTGGCGTACCTGGAGTTTCTCTTTCAGTCTCCGGTATCTGCTTCCTTAGTGGGTCTGGAGTTTTTTCTTCAGCCTCCAAATTCTGTTTGCTTGGCGGGTCCGGAGTCTTCTCTTTTGCTTCGGGATTGCTCGTTTGCTCCCCTTCCTGCTGTTGTCCAGGGTTAGACATTACGTCTGCAGAATCTTCAGCATCCTTCTATTTTTTCTTGGCAATGGCTGAACCTCCCAACACAGCAAGGAGACATCTTCCTCTATGTTTCTGAAATTTTAATACAGATGCTATGTCTTCGGGTGCTAACGATTGGATCCGGGCTAGCACTTCTTCATAAGATCTCGCCCCTTGAAAAATGTCGTCCAAGGGAGAATTTTCATGTTCGAATCTCTTGAGCCCACAATGAGCCAAATGATTGCTCACAACCTTCTGTGGATCATGTTTCTTAATCTCAATGGAGACCAACTTTAGGTCCTCTAGGGCAGCAGCCTCGGCTTTGGCATGCCCGAAATCTAATAAAGAATATGAATTCATTCGAATGGGAAAAGAAGGCCATACCTTCTTTGAGTAACCCTTGAGTTCTTTGCTCACTCCTCCAATTACCGTTTTCCATGCAACCTCTCGACAAGCCAGTTTATCGGGGATGAACAGGGGCAACGCATGAGGGGGAACAGAAGCCCCGAAAACTCTGATATATGAAAACTCTGCCTCCACATACCAATCCGCGATGCCACTCAGACCTGTTGCAAGGTTGTCCGAGATGCGAGGTGGTGGGTGCCCAAAGATGGTGATATGCAGAGGTACAATCACCCAATTAAAAATCTCATATGTGAATTTTCCTTCTTTATTCTGCCATAATTTGTCATGATACTCATGCACGGGTTTTTCTTGGGCTGGATTCCAAGCCCAACTCATCAAGGGGAATGGTGTCATGGAACATACCGCGTCCATGATATATGCTGACATGAAAAACGAGGATGGTTTCCCACTTGCCTTTTGCTCCCGATACGCTGTGACCCTGTTGGCCAAACTGTCTGAGAGCATTTTTGCCCAATTAAATGAGCAACCTTCTGCGACCCGAAACATGAGAGGCACCCATCCGATGTAGAAATGCGATGTGTCTTCTCGCCCAAACAACCGGCATGTCATCATGGCCACATATTTATACTGTGGCTCCAAAGAAGAGATAGAATAAACTCCCTGGTCACTTGATCTGAATTTCACTGCGCGCGAAACCCAATCTTTGATTAAACCGGACATAGTTTTGTTGTACTGGGTGCACTCTTTCTCTTTGAATTCCTCCAGGAAATCGACACCATATGTATATTCGGACGTAGAAGGTAGCTTGTACATGGTTTGTAGATGCTCGAGCCTAAAAGTCCCGACAGTAACTCGCTGGCTGTTCATGATCGTCCTGGTAGGTAAATCTACATGGTCCAACGCCCACCGGATCATGTCGTAATACAGAAGCAACCGTGGCCTGGTTGCTATTCTGTGCATCCCAGATTGGACGATTATCTTGTACTTGGTGTGTAGATCATCTCTTTCGACGTTGTCGGAGTCGTCTGAATAATCTACCAATTCTGCTTGCAGAATATTTGACACAAATGACCAGTCGGAGATTGATTCGACACTTCAGGGTGAAGTATCGGAGACATTGTCTGAGCCTTGTCCCGTGACTTCGACATTTTCCTTTGCTGCTTTCCGCGGAGCCATGGCCGTAGTTTTCGTTTTCGCTCTCCTTTGATAGAACTGCGTATACATGCAGAAAGTAGTTAACTCAGAAACAATGAGCTCTGCGTGCTATGAAAAATGTATAATGAAACGTAGCTCTAGCATTTATTTGAAAAACAGTACCTTTCAAAGCAGCCTGTCAATTCGAAATTAGAAATAATTTATGTCATAAAAAATCCAATCTTACTCATAGATTTACCTTATCTTCCCATTAATGTCATAATTTTTGGCGGTTTGACAGTCAGTCAGAGTATGGAGAGCAAATAGTTACCTCGGGAAATGTGCAAGCCTCGATGCGCGGGACATATCTTGCTTTATTTTAAAATATTCAAATTTAGCAACGTTAATAATTTTCTCGCTTTTCGCTGCATCGTGGATTTCCTTTCAACATTTTGAGTCTTCAACTTGCGAGGCTGCGAGGATCGATTTTGGCTTAATTAACTGTAATCGTGATTTGGAGCATCATTAATTTCCTAATCACTTTATTCGCTATATCGCGACTCGGAACTTCGAAGATAAGTTTTTGGGAGATTTGTATGCCGAGTCGCGAAACTGCGAGATGGCGATGACTAAGACTCAATTACGGGAAAGACAATCTTAGATTAGGTGACTAATTAATCTTGTTATAATTATGTCGTGACTTCGTGAGTCGGGGTTTTAGACGCTGTAACTTTCGAAAGGATAGTGCCGAGTGGCGAGACGCCGAGAACAGATTTAACCATGGTTATCTTTTTACATTTAATCCTTGACCAGGGTTATCACAAAGTACCTCGTGTTCTCGGCTCTCGGGGCTGTAAAAAAGAAAAGTTGGGTTTGACGAACGCCGAGGCGCGAAACCCCGATGACGACAAAACATGAGTTAAAAGACTTTACCCTAGTTAATGCCTCGGGCGAAAATTGAAAAGGACTTCGCCGCTTCATGACTCGGGACGTGAGAACTCAAGGATTAAAGTATCCGACTTGCGAGATCCCGAAATCAAACAAAAAGAGCGAACGTTCTTACAAAAGTGGACTTGTTTTGAGAGTAGAAAAAGCATCGCTGCTTATTCAACAAGGTTGCAGAGTTTTTTCAAAGTTCTGGGGGGGGAAAATAAAAAGGCCATCTTTAGATTTCAAGTATCAAAGACTGAAAATTGTGAAGGGTAGAAATAACACAAGGGCGGCTCCAACACCATGTATGATGATTGGCTTTGTATGCGAATCCTATGTAGACTGAAGACTCCGTTGACATCTGCCAACCAAGGGAAAACTCAATAAGCAAGCCGAAGACAAAAAATAAAGGGAAAAGATATAATAATACATTAAATTACATTAGTATACAATTAGTTACTCCCAAGCTTGGGGCTCAAGCGTAATATATTTTCAAGTAGAGCCCATTCCTGGGCTCAACCAACATGTTTCCTTCATAATCTTCTAATTCATAGGCTCCTTTTTCTAAGACATGTCGCATGATATAGGGACAGCGTCACATGGATTTGAACTTGCCTACCCCCAATGGTTCTTTGGCTTGATCATATAAAAGGACCAAGTCACCCTCAACGTACAACCGAGAACAAAAAAACTTATCGTATTGGACCTTGACACGTCTTTTATTCTCTTTGATAGTCGTAGAGGCATTACGACGCTGCTCGTCAAGACTCTTTAGGTCCACAAGGCATTATTCGAGATCGAAAGTGTCAGGTAGGAGCGTGAATTCCAATCTAAGAGAAGGTATTTTGCATTCAATAGGTAAGATCGATTCCACACTGTGTACTAACTAGAAAGGAGAAAAACTGGTTGCAGTCTTGACCAAGGTTCGGTATGCCCAAAGTGCGGGATATAGCATGATATGCCAGTCAGATTTGCTCTAGATGACATTTTTCTGCAAAATGGTCTTGAGAGACTTGTTCACGACCTCTACCTGTCCATTTTCCTAGGGGTAGTAAGAGGAAGAATGACCATGCTTAAACCCCAGTTTAGATGCTAGTTCTTCCATCATTTCATTCTAAAAGTAACTGCCATGATCAGTGAAAATCTCACTCGGGATTCCGAAGCTGGCTATAATTTGATTAAACACGAAGAAGTAGACAATATTCCCGTCGAATTTAATTGTAGGCATGGCCTCGACCCACTTAGTAAAGTAGTCTACAACCATGATAATGTGTTGATGCCCCCCAACCGAAGTTGGGTTGCAATCCACAAAGTCCACCCCAACTTGGTGAAGGGACCGATAGTAATGACTGGATGGAGAGGGGATGGATGCGGTCACATTTTTTGAGTGAACACCTGGCAGGGGTGACACTTCGTAACTGCTTCAACGCAATCTTTAAAGATATATGGCCAAAAATAACCGGCTCACAATTTTTTTGGGTTGTCACAATTCTGAATAGATGACCACCATAAGCCCCAATGTGGAAATCCTTTAGAACAAACTCGACTTCTTTGTGAGTTAAAAAATGACGCAAGATATTGTCTACTCCTCGATGATACAAAGTGTTGCCGATGATAAGGTAGTTCTTATCTTGGTATCGTATACGCTGTCAGTCATATCGCGAGAGATGTTGAGGGAACTTCAAAGTTTGAAGATAGAGAACGTCTCCATACCAGGGGTTAGACATGAGACAAGGAAATTTTTTTCATCCACAAATGAATCAACATGAATAACATCCTCGTCCAATCGAGTGAAGTTGGATATTAACTCTGCAAAGACTAGTGATTTCTTGGATTTCACAGAAGCGAAATCGAGATCGAATTCTTGTAAAATGAAAATCCATTTATGTACTTTCCCCCTATGATACGCCTGGTAAGGACATATTGAAATGGATTGACATTGGCAACCTCAGTAGTTTTGAAAAGAAATATATAATGACGTAACCATTGGAATGCGTGAACGATAACCAAATATAGCTTTTCAGCGTGAGAATATTTGAGTTCAGGACTGACTAAGTTTCGACTAAGAGAGTAAATGACATGCTCACAGAGCTCATCATCCTCTTGAATCAGTACCATACCAATCGTCTCTTCAGATGCGATGACATAAAGTAATTAATCTCTATTGTAGTCTGGCGAGTTCAGTAGAGGTGTCTATACCAAGGCTTTCTTCAAAGCATCGAAGGATTCCTGAGCTCGCTTGTCCCAGATAAAAGGGGTGTCCTTCTTCAAGAGACGCATGAAACCCTTAGTAATATTGGCATATTTCACTATAAACTGTCGTAAAAGGTTAGCTTTCCCCTGTAAACCTTGAATTTGTTGAATAGTGTGCAGGGGAGGAAATCGAAGTATTGCCTCAACCTTTAACGGATCTACCATGATCCCAATATTAGAGACTAAAAATCATAGAGACATCTTGAACTAACGCAAAAAATGCATTTATGAGGGTTCAACCAGATGTGATAATGAAGACATCTTTCAAAAACTAGCCGAAGGTGCTTAGGGTGATCCACTCTCTTACGAGAGTGAGTAGCAAGATCATCAAGATAGGCTTCGACTATATGCTTGAGATCATGAAATGTGAAGTTCATAGCACGTTGGAAGGTTGCTCTGATGTTTTTAAGGCCGAAAGGAATCTTCCGGTATGAAAAGTACCCCAAGGACAAATAAATGTCATCTTATGTTGATCCTCGAGTTTAATCTGAATTTGGTTATACTCTGAAAATACGTCCATGAAAGAAAAAAATTTGCTTCTTGCACACTCGTCAAGAATCAAATCGATGAAGGGTGTCGAGAAGTTGTCTTTAGGATAGGCCTTGTTCAGGTCATGGAAATACATGCATACATGGATGGTTCCTTGCTTCTTATTTAGAGGAACGAGATTGGATACCCATTCATTCAAGGGAACTGGGTAGATAAAGCCAGCATTAAGCAGTTTCTCTACCTCTGCCTTAATAGCAGGGGCCTTCTGGGGATTGACAACTCTAATATATTATCGAACATGCTTAACATCCCAGTAAGTTTTAATCTCATTTTCGACAATTCGAGGGTCGATTCTTGGCATCTCTTCATATGACCAAGTGAATACATCTCAAAATTTATTGAAGAGTTCGGTGTAGATTAAAATTTCTTCTGGAGACCAATCCACACCGATGTATACATTTTCAATCTTTCCAGGGATATGAGAGATATGGATCATGATGGTAGGTGAGATACTCACCATGTTTGCTTCAGCATAAATGTTGTGCATATCAAGTGGAACTACGACGTGACCGACTGTCTCACTCAAAGTAGATCTTAATTCATCTTGTTCGATTCTAGCAATCTCTAGGAGAAAATAAGAGCGGTGACGCATATCATCCCAAGGTTTGTCAAAACCATTCATGGCCTCAATGATGGATTTGTCTGAAGGTAAAGTCTCAATGAGGAAGTCATGTGAATGATGAAGTGACCCACATGGGCTCAAGAACAAGATCCTCCTCGTTCGTGTGCAAGGTAACAGGATCTGGATTGACAGAAGAGTCAAGAACAACTTGATACGCTATCTATGATGTTGATAATGGCATGGCCATTCCAGTATTTGATTGACCTTCACAAGACGTAGTCGAGGAAGGTAGGGTCCAAGGATCATTAAAATAGGAAGTGCGGAAAGGAGCGGACCTCTCTGATGAAACAAGCCTACTGGACATGGCGTAAATATGGTGAACCAGTGGCATGAAGTCAAAGGTACCCATAAGGGATGAATACATTTCGATACAAATATTCTCAGTTTCTGACTAAGAATTGTCGACCACAGGGATCGACGATCCAACAAATGCACTAGGACTAGCATACGCAAAGGACAACTGATCGATCGTCATGATCTTCCCATCATGAGGAAAAAAAAGAGTACAAAAGATGGATGATACGATTGTAGTCATAAAGTAAGTCCAATTGCGTCATAGTAACAAGTTATAATCGAGGGGCACATCAACCATTTCGACATCCACCTCTACCATCTTCCCACCTAACTGGACTGGAAAGGCAGGAAGAATACCGTGAGGGTAGAAGGAATGACCGTCAAAATAAGTCAACATGGTTGGATATTGAAAAAGAGTCGAAGAGCTGAGAGCTTTCCAATAGACCAGGGACATCACACATGTTGCAGTTCCCTCATAAAAAACAATACACTTGATGGTATATTTCGAGTAACCCACGTGGATTTGGAATGCCACATGGTAAGGCAAGCGAGGCTTCACATCTATGACGTTAAACTTGATAATGTAACACACTGTTTCCCCCAGTTTGTAAAAATAACTATACTGGCCAAGAACTATGGCAAACTCAAAAATGTGAATGTGTGATGTGAATGGACCTTGTGAAAAAGGTCGATGAATGTGAATAATATTATGAAT
>SNQJ01S0041251.1:85203-129892 GCA_010110895.2 Picea sitchensis | reverse complement strand
AAGTTGGCACCTCATTATTGTGGACCCTTTGAGGTTCTAGATAGAGTGGGACCTGTAGCCTATAGGCTAGCACTTCCTCCCATAGTCAAAGCACATAATGTTTTCCATGACTCATTATTGAAGAAATATGTACATGATGCTTACGATATAATTGATTGGTCTGTGATTCAGGTGGAACCGGAGGGAGAATTTCTACCAGAACCCCAATGTATACTGGACAGAAAGGAAACCCCACTCTGGAACCGAACCATTGCACAGGTCAAGGTGCAGTGGAGACATTTTGGCCCAGATAAGGCTACATGGGAAATGGAGGATTCCATGAGACAGGCATATCCGATTTTGTTTACTTCTGTACATGCATGTCATGTTGATAGATAAGAACATCGAGGATGATGTTCCTTTAAGGGGGAGGGAATTGTAACACCAAGTTTCCCCCAGTTTGTAAAAATAACTATACTGGCCAAGAACTGTGGCAAACTCAAAAATGTGAATGTGTGATGTGAATGGGTGATGTGAATGGACCTTGTGAAAAAGGTCAATGAATGTGAATAATATATATTGCAGGACTACTGAGAGGGGATATGCTGAAAAAGAGACCACGATGGCTGAAGAAAGGTGGTGGAAGGCACCTGGAAAGGTGGCGTTAACTTCCACTGAAACCAAGACCGTATTTGGACTTCACTGGCTTGGAGAACCAAGAGCGGCTCGCTGACCCGAATTAAATGACTCGCCGAGATTGGTAGGGAAAGGGCTCCTCATGAGTAATGAGGGATGGGGGGGGGGATGAACCGCCCATCCATAGAGCCATCATGCCTGACCAGTGTGAGGGAAATCGCTCCACACACAACCTCGCAAGAGGAAAAAAATGTGAGGGAGAAGCGAGAAGGGGGCAAACGCGAGGGAAAGAGGAAGAGGAACTTTGGAAAAAAACAGAGTGAGTGATAGCAGAGAAGAAGGAGAGTAACCTTCGTTCTTGTTCACTGGAAAATAGAGACACAGTCTCGCAACATCGTGGTCTCAGCTCAGGGGTGGCTAGTGGTAAATCCGTTGGGAGTTGCTGAGCCTATGGTTGGGTGGAAACGAGCTCCCCTCTCAGTAGTTGCAATCATATCTGGTGTTATTTCTGATAAGTGTTTTACATCTTGCACCTTGAAATTTATATGCTAACATGTATGTGCAAAGTCTGTGCAGTTTTATGAATAGTTTGAGTATAAGACTGCCTATGTAGTGTTTTGATTCATAAATGGTGGTTGCATGCTTATAATGGAAAGACTATGTATTGGCTTATGTTTTATAAACCACTAATTATATGCATACCAATCTAATTCAAACTTCAAGTCTGCTTTTGGGAAACCTATGTCCTTATTTGTCCTCAGGTAATACCCTGGATAGATCTCCCTATAGAGACACCCTTCCAAGAAATCTCACCAAGAACCTGGAAAGGGATTCAAAAGCGCAAGCCTTAGTAACCCGGTACGAGGAAGAATGATCCCCTTGAAATCCCGAAACAACAACGTAGGGATAAGTATTGATCGACGGATGAGATCCTATCGGAAGATCTACGGTCACTCACGATCATTAGATTGGAGGAATATAGGAGGGTGTTAAATTCCTTAACCCCTTTTTCCTTCATCTTCGTGAGTGGCAAAGAAATTGTGATCGTAGATCCCCAAGGTCCATGGGAGTATCTGGACCGTTGGTTTTTTTTTCTATGTCCACGAAGCAGCGAGAGAGTGTACAGCGTGGGACAGGTCTGAGCCATCAGATCTTGGTCTAAATAGCAGATGGCCATTGGATCTATCGAGAGTTGCATGAGGTTTAAAACCTCACGCAAAGAGCAGCATAGAGAAAGTACCGAAGGGGTTGTATCGGGATATCGACGTTTGAAAGTTCGAGAGTTCGGGCACTCGACATCAGAAATCATGAAACTACAAAAGAATCTGAGCCGTCCGTCTATGGGAGGACGCATGTCATGGAATCATCCATTTCGGAGATTCGGGCACCGGGACTCACAGGGGTGACCATCTTGACTTCGCGAGAAGCGAAGTCCCGAGGAAATTTGAGCCGTTCGTTTGAGAGCGGACGCGTGTCGCGAGATCGCCCATATCGGGGATTCAGACATCGGGAGTCATAGAGGGAAGTCTTTCGACTTCGCGAGCGGCGAAGTCACGAGAGGATCAGGACCGCCCGTCTGGGGGAGGACAAGTGGCAAAGATCAAGGGATCTTGTGAACTCGGAGGTTGAAAGGAGTCATTTTTGACTCCATGAGTAGCGAAGTGCTGAGAGTCGGGCACGAGAGAACATGTGGCAAAACTTTAAGGTGGAGCCCGCGTGATTGACAGGTGGACATGTGTCGCTTGGAGAAGGGAGTCAACGCTCCATTGACTTCTCACATCTCGGGGATTCGCGAGATAAGAGCATGAGAGCTCAACCCTTTGACTCGCGAAGTCGCGAGTAGCAAGAATGCGAGAGGGAAAATAAATATCGCTTCTCGGGGTTTCACAAGAAGAGAGCGCAAGAGTTGGTTGCTCCAACTCACGAAGTCGCGAAGTGCGAAGTGGCGAGGAGAAAAATCTGAACCGTTGGATCCAGGAATGGGAGGGCCGTTGGATCAGAACTCCGTGGTGATATCGTATATCGGGAGTTCGGGGGTTCGGAGGTTGGGAGGGGTCACTTTCGACCGTAGAAGTCGTGAAGTGCCGAGAGCCGAGGCTCGTGAGAACACATGGCAAATCCATCAGGTGGGGCCCATGTGATAGACAGGTGGGCACGCATCGCCCGGAAAGGTGTCAACACTCTGTTGACTTCTCGCATCTCGAGGATTCGTGAGATAGGAGCACGAAGGCTCAACGCTCCAACTCGGGAGGTTGCGAGTAGAGAAAAGTGTCAAAGGGAAGTCATGCATCGCATTTCCCCAAATCGTGAAAAGTTGATAAGCGCTTGGCTGGCTTAAGTGCGTAGACATGGGACAGGGTCATGTGGACAAGACCCCAAGGGGGAAATCGGCCACTCACTAGCCCTGTCGAGGTTCGGCGTTTCGCCATGTCGGGGTTTGCAGAGTCGAAAGACTCAACGCTCTGGTAGTGCTGAGTCGCAAAGAGAGAAAGAATGCCATACTTGTTCAGCCTGTGGTCATGACCCACGATCACATGGAGATGGACAAGGAAGGAACTAGCCTATACTAAGACCCCCGTAGGTATTTCAGGGATTCTGATCCTCAAGAATTCAACAAAAAAATTTGTTTTCCTCAGTGGGTATGTGACAGATAACTTTAGAGCCATAAGGATCTAGAGCTCCTAACGTAGATAGCAAGGCATTCCTCTGTGAAGGACACATCTGGAGTATCTTCAGAGCCAACATCACACAAGGGGTTTGACCCAGGTCCTCAAAAATAGAGTAATTAAGGGCAGCTCTATCATTAGGATTGTGATTAGAGCGCTTGAGTACTCCTTTCAGAATATGAGGCGGTGGCTCTAGTTTTTCAATTTGTAGGGGCGTCTCTGGAGGAGGAGGAGACTCTAGACCAGGTACAGTTTGTGGAGAATTGTAATCGTGAGATTGAGTGTCCACATTAACCTCATATTTGACCATATTTATGCATAAACGATCACCCTCTTGTGTCCCTAAGTTTTGACTCCCACTCACCACATTTCTGACATTCGAGGAGCTTAAGGCCATGTGTTGGTTATGTGGAAAAGGATTCGTTAGCATGATGGGCGGTAGAGATAAAAGCCTCGCAGCTTCTACAAGTTTGGGGCATAAATGGGTAAGGTGATCATTTGTACAAAGCTTACAGGGAAGCTTCACCTTCCACCTTTCTTTCTTGACCTCATCAACATTATTATTCGTCTTCTCATTATTACCATTGTCCTTGGGTTTATTATTATTCTTCCCACCCCTATGATTTTTATTACATCCTTTCTTCTTACTCCCTCCTAGTTTTTGGATACCATTTGGGCTAGTTGACAACTGCATGGAACATACATCCACTGATTGAGTGGGATTAGAGGATACAGACGAAGCTGGCCCTCCTACAGATTGTCTCAGAGACAAGTCTTTCAAATGGCTTGTCACCGAATCTGCAGATTTCACATTGATGGAGCCTACAATGCCATCGACATGCGTCCCGAGATTTTTTCTAGGGTCATAGTTTGACCTCAATGCGTCAGGAAGAATCTCATATAACATCCCAGACTGAGCATATATAATATCTAACTGTTGGGATTTAAAAATCGCTTCTTCCTTAGAAGTAACCATAGATGTAGAAACATCCTTCGAAATATAAGGCATGAGAGATTTAAGGAACCACTATAGCAAGAATTCTGGGGGTATATATGCCTTGATAAACCTCTTCCATCTACACCACTCCTGGATGTGATCTGATATGTGAGTGGCCCTATCCTAATGAAATGTTGACAAAATTTCGATGTCAGGATCGTAATGAACCAACAATTGGAAGTGATTGAGGAAGACTAAAAATAATTGATTAAAAGTTTTGTATGCCCCCCTAGGTAGCTCAATATATCATTTCATGGAAACCCCCATGAGGGTGTGTTGAAAAAATCTTAACCGAATAAAATCATCATTAAGGGAATTCGAAGAGCACCATAGGTGAAAGGTGGTGACGTGATCACCAGGATCCTCACCATTCCTTCCCTCGAATTTTGGAATATCCGAAGGAAGCTTAGTGGGGATGGAGGGCCATGGAGGATCATGATGCACAGGGTCATTCATTAAATTAGACAAGTCTGGGAAGTTGAGCATGGTCAAAAAAGGGAGATAGGGTTCCGACATCTGGCTCTAAGCTCCCTGGAAATATTGTGGTTGGGGAATCACAACCCATCCAGGGTTCTGGTAAGCACCATGGCCCTATACGAGATTGTAAGATGCTCCTCCAGGTTGATTCATAAGGGGTTGGTTGGGCACCATTCCAGTAGGAATGTTCTGATGAGGGTTATAAAAACTGCCCCCAGCTGGAGTGGACCTGGGTTGGGGGTTTCCCAAGGTGTGAAACTGACCTCCTTTGGGTGTGAATATGGAGGATAAAGGTGGATTCATCATGCCAAACGTGTTGGTTGGAATCGACACAAAGGAGGTGGGTGTAAAGGAAGGAACATGAGCAATAGCTTGTCCACCAAGTTGGTTAATCCATCAAGAAGCAACAGGATTAGACCCGGGGTTAAAATGAGGAATGCCTCCAGTGGTAGGAGTCATTTGAGGGACATGAGTGCCACCAAACAAGAAAGGAGTATAAGGAGGAGATGTGCCCCCAAGTACAATGCTATCATTAGTGCCAGCCACTAGGATGGAGTTTGAAAATTGTAATGTAAAATTCGGCATACCATAGGAAAAATGAGTAGAGCCCATAGGGATGGATTGAACATTATAGCCCGGTGAGTGACCAAGATACCCAAACAGGTTTGTGGTTATAGGTTGAGTATTCACTATAGGATGGGCAACGGTGATGATAGATGCCTCCGACACTACAACCATTGTGGTTGAAGGATTCGAAGGGGTACCATTAACTATAGTAGGTGTGGGAGTTGAAGGGATCCTAGTATCTTGATGAATTGGTTGAGTACTCATCCTTGTATAATCACAAGTTTGATAAGTGGAGGTGTGTGTACCACGTTTGATAACTCTACACCTTTTAGAAGGAAAAGACTCAAAATGCAGTGGCAACTGTAACAAGCGGTGAGACCTGCGGGGAAGTTGGTCTGGCTCCATGATGACTCAAGACTCAAGATATAGAAAACAAATCCTAAGGCCAACTAGTAATCAAAGTGCACACCAAAAATAATCAAATGACCAATATGCACACAAACAGGATAAAGTGACTGAAAGGGACCTCCCTCTCTAAAGTAGGTATGTCTTGCCCAAGAGGGCCCTGAGACTCCTCTGCTAAAGATCGGAGGTAACAAAATCAATTATAAGGGCCCTCGTGGGCTTAACAACAAGTCCGTCAGATCCCCTCGGAGAGGTAATCCTCCATAAAGGTTGTGTGTTGTCCAAACCTTATTTGACCTAGGGTACCTGCAGAATAACCCCTGGAAGTAACCTATGTGGTATCTAAGTCAAGAAAATAAGAAACCACGGTATAACCGATGCACATGAGAACAATCGTAAGTCAGGTCCACCGTATGGGCAGGGTAGCAAAGCCCGAAACCTTGAAAGCACCACCTTTCACAGAGGTAAGGGCACTGGCAAGATCCCCATATACGAATAGATCCCCAGAAATATATCTGACGATAATAAGGTATCGGGGGGATATCCCTTCAACCAACCTCACACGAACTTGTTCTTAACTCTAGTGTAAGCGGAGTCTCCTGATATTATCGACTATATAATGGATTTATCCACTCCCTTAGTCAGACACATATGTTGATTTAATAGCCTTGGAGAAGTTTACTCACAAAATCCTATTCCAAGGCTCTAAATCCTAAGCTAGTTTGTGTACCCTAGAAAGATAATTGTTACTAATCAATTTTAAATTATAGCGTTACTTTTAATGGCCTTGCTTACTCAAAAGGTGCGGTCGTGAAACTAGTGATGTTATGACTAAGCAAGTAAAATAAATGAATATGAATACAATGCAAAGTCCTAACTTCAATTTCCAATAAATGATATTCTTTTCAAAATGCAATTCTCAATTCAGTTCTGCAATTCTAAATAAAATTCAATCTTTCTTTACATGCACTAAAATTAACGATAAAGACTCAAAAGGTCAAAATGCCAATCAATGTAAATTGCCTAATATTTTTTTATTTTCAATATAAGAAAATAAAAATGCAAGGACTGAACAATAACTTGATATAAAGACTCTACTGTGTGTAAACAAAGACAAACCAAGTAGGACATCATGGAGAAAAACAACCAACCCAAGATGCAAGGAAAATCAAATGAAAAAGATGATGAGAAAGGAACCACCCCAAAATTCAACCAAAGACAGGTTTCCTGTCATTCCACAGACACTTAACAATCACCACAGAGACCCAAGAATACTCAACAATCATCAAAAGCTACCCAACAACCATCAAACCCAACAACCAAGCAACAAAGCATGATGTATGTGACTATTCAAGGGGAAAGTACGTATGTACGTATCTTGCAGAAGTAGAGCACACGTATGTATGCGACTGTCAAGCAAAAACCTGTGTGCATGTATAAAAACACAAATAGGCTAAGGATAAGGCTAAAAAACTCAGAATCAAAGTGAACAGAGGCTGTCCAACAATCATACGATAATAAACTCAATATAAACGAGAGAAATCTAAGGAGAAAAACACTCCAAACCCTGAAAAAAAAGATTTTATCCCCAGTATGGTCGCTAATTCTGTTATGAGGAAATATCTCTATGGCTAGGGGTAAACCACAACAAACGGAAATGACTATAGAAATAAACTCTAATCTCAAGTATGCTATATAAAAAATATGCTACCAAGACAAGATAAAAGGCCTACCTCATCCAAACGTTCAATGAAGTCCACCRTTGAGCATCTAACCCAAAGCAATATACCTGCAACTAGTCCTCAACAACCAAGAAGCGTAAGCATATGATGATAATATATAATGTTAGCACATTCAATAGCATAATCCATCAATATTCATAACAAATACGCCCATGGAATAACAATTCAAATATTCGCAAGATATTAATTGGATGAGAAAAGAGTATTTCTATTAAGATGTAATCAACATAAGTGAATGAGTTACAAACTTCCGTGTCGACATGGTTCAGAACCGAGAAACTAAATTCTTTCCAGTTGGGCCTCCACCACTTCAATCTTCCACCAAAGGCAAGCTCATATAAGAGAGACAATGCGGTTCTCAATCAAGAAGGGAAGAGATTGGGGGATGAAGAATGTGTTCAGACTTAAAGGACAAAGGGATGCAGGCTCAATGTGAAGTGAATAATTTCTCCAGAGTAACTTTGCTCTCAAAGTTGAATTCTTCTCCCCTTTTCCATAGCTTGGATTTGGCCCAATTGTATCCTTCAAGTGGAATTGAAGAGTCGAGTTAGAACGTTTCCAGTATATGGAAGACCAAGGATCATAGATCTCGTGACGTGACATGGAAACTCGACACCAGTTTTTTAATTTTGGGTAAAAATCCCGATGTACACGGGCTGTAGTGGTGCAAACTGTGTATACACATGATGTAATATAGGTAGGGCGTGTATATGTGGCAAAATCATGTTTTTAGCTCTGGGATTTGAAAAAAGGGACTTTAATTCTGCATAGGGGAATGGAAAAAGGCCCTCTGTGCAAGTCTGCCTAGGGTGAGGAAAATCTTGCTATAACAATATCAATGCTCCAAGTGAAGAAGTATTGCAGAAAGGGATGTCCCTTGTATGTAATTTAGGTACTAAACTTTGTTGAGAATGACAAACCCAGCCTAGAAGACCATCCCATATTGAGAGAATATAAATATTTATTCCCAGAAGAGGTGCCAGGTCTACCTCCAAGAAGGGATATTGATTTTTTAATAGAACTTGTACCAGGAGAAGTGCCAATGTCTAGAACACATTATAGGATGAGTACACTAGAGCTAGTTGAGATCAAACTCCAATTGAAGGAGATGTGGGACAAAGGCTAAATTTGGCCTAGTGTGTCCCCATGGGGAGAACCAACCTTGTTTGTGAAAAATAAAGATGACACACTCAGACTGTGCATAGATTATAAAAAACTCAATAAGATGACCATCAAGAACAAGTGTCCCTTGCCAAGGATCAATGACTTGTTTGACCAATTAAGGGGTGCTACAATATTCTCCAAGATCGACTTAAGGTATGGATACCATCAGGTCTGAATCAAATATGAAGACATCCACAAGACATCCTTTAGTACAAGATATGACCACTATGAATTTGTGGTGGTGCCATTTGGGCTTACCAATTCACAGACCACTTTTATGTGCTTAATGAATAACGTATTCAGAAATTTATTGGATAGATTTGTGTTGGTATTAATTGATGATATCCTAATCTATTACAAGAATAGGCAAGAGAGTGAAGAACATCTCAAGATAGTACTCCAAGTACTAAGAGAGAATCAACTCTATGCTAAGCTCAGTAAGTGTGACTTCTTCTAGAAACAAGTCCACTACTTAGGCCATGTTATTTCTGAGGAGAGAGTGGCAGTTGATCCTGACAAGATTAAAGCCATCATGGATTGGCCTACCCCAAAGGATGTATCTAATATTAGATCCTTTATGGCCCTGGCAGGATACTATAGGAGATTCATAAAAGGACTCTCCAAGATTGGTTGCCCAATCACCTCCCTTAAGAAAAAGGGGGTTAAATTCATTTGGACATCAAAATGTGAGGAAAGATTCCAAGAGATGAAATACCTTCTAACCAATGCACCTGTACTGAAGATTGTAGATCTAAGCAAAGGCTTCCTTGTGTGTATAGATGCCTACAAGGAAGGGCTCAAATGAGTCCTTATGCAAGAAGGACATGTGATTTGATACGAGTCTAGAAAACTGAACGAGCATGAAGTCAATTATGTGATCCATGATATGGAATTGGATGCCATAGTGCATTCTCTAAAAATGTGGAGGCATTAATTCTTAGGTATAATATTTGTACTTATGACATACAATAGTGGGTTGAGGTATTTGTTTGACCAACCAAAACTCAATGTGAGACAAGCTAGGTGGATGGATCTCCTTAGTGAGTTTGATTTTGAAATCAAACATATCAAAGGAAAGGAGAATAGGGTGCATGATGCCCTTATTAGAGGTATGAAATTAGTTCACATGGAAGTTGTAAGCGCCATTGAATCAGACATCAAATAGAGGGTCAAAGTTGCACAAGAAATATATGCATTTTTCAAGACTGTGACATCATAGCTGAAGAAAGATCCCATAGGGATGAAGTATGAAGGTTATTAGATGCTTAATGATGACTTTCTAACTTACAAGGGCATATTATACATTCCAAATTGTGAAGACTTGAAGAGGTTCATAATGGATGAACTACACAAAAGACCATATACTGGTCATCCTGGTTATCAGAAAATAATCACGGGCACTAGGAAGCTATTGTATTGGATTAGACTGAAAAATAACATAGTTGATTACTTAGCTAAGTGTCTAGAATGTCAGCAAGTCAAGGCAGAGCACTAACACCTAGCAGGGCTATTGCAACCCCTACCAATTCCCAAATGGAAATGGGAAACCATCTCCATGGATTTCATCACAGAACTACAAAGATCAACCAAATAGAACGATGCCATCATGGTAGTTGTGGAAAAGCTAAGAAAAGTTTCTCACTTCATACTTGTCAAGTCAAACTACAAGGCAATAGATATTTCCAACATCTTCATGAAAGAGATATTCATACTGCATGACATGCCTAAGGAAATTATATCCGACATATATACAAATTTTACTGCAAACTTTTGGAAATCTTTGTTTATTGGATTTGAAACAAAATTGATCTTTTGTACAACCCCTCATCCTCAGACTGATGGGAAGATAGAGAGGATACACCAAGATTTAGAAGGCATGCTGAGGATGCATGTAATGCATCAACCTAAGAAGTGGGAGGACTACCTACCACTAGTATAATTTTCTTTCAAAAATGGCTATCAAGAGTCATTGAAAATGAGCCCTTTGAATACCTCTATGGAAGGAAATGCAACATTTCGATCAGTTGGAGAAATCCAGTATATATATTTACAATTGGGCCATATATGCTAAAGGAAATGGAACAAAAAGTGATTCAAATTAGGCAAAATCGAAAGATAGCCCAGGCTAGACAAAAGAGATATGCAGACCCGAAAAGGACTCCTAGAGAGTTCAAAGTAGGGGATCATGTGTATCTTCGAGTTAGACCCAGGAGAATCTCCTTGAGGATGGGAGATTGTGCCAAGATGGCACCTCGGTATTGTGGACCCTTTGAAGTTTTGAATAGAGTGGGACTAGTAGACTATCGGCTAGCACTTCCTCCCACAATGAAGGCACATAATTTTTTCCATGTTTCTTTTAAAATAAGTATGTACATGATTCTAATCATATTATTGAATGGTCTATCATTTAGGTGGAACCTGAGGGAGAATTCCTGCAAGAACCCCAATGCATAATAGACAGGAAGGAAACCCCACTCAGGAACATAACCATTACATAGGTCAAGGTGTAGTGGAAATACATTGGCCTAGATGAGGCTACATGGGAAATGGACGATGCCATGAGACAAACATATCCATTTTTGTTTACTTCTGTACATACAAAACACATCAATAGATAKAACATCAAGGACGATGTTCCTTTAAGGGGGAGGGGATTGTAATACCCATGTTTCCCCTAGTTTGTAAATATAACTMTAACTGGCCAAGAGACTATGGCAGACTAAATATGTGTGAATGTTTGATTTGATGAACCTTTGTATAAAAGGGTCAATGTATGAAWTTTTTTTTATTAATAGAATTTGAATTTGAATATGTGTTGCACAACTGTTGAAAGGGGGAAATTTTTCCAATATAGACCATGGATGCTATGAGAGAGATGGTGAAGGAAAACCAAGAAGGGTTGAGATGACCCTCACTAGACCAGTACCTACTGGGTGTAATTTCTCAACAATCCTCTGACCCAAAAATGAATTACCAGTCAGGATGGTAGTTGGAAGGACATCCTCAAGAGTTAATGAGGATATGGGGCAAGGTACCCATCTGTAAGGCTTCCAGGCCCGACCATGAGTGGGGATTTGGACCCATGAAACCTTGCCGAGGAATGAAAGGAATGAGGTAATTTGGGGACATAGACAGATCTGTGATACACTAGAATGGATAAAACACTTTCCCAAGAAGGGCAGTGAACACTCTTCGATTCTAAAGTTGAGAGGAAAAAGATGAGCAATAATATTGATCTGGATATAAGAATCCATGGGTAGGGTTTGGATACAAGCTGATAAACGAGGATAACGAAGGAATGACGAAGTACTCGTGCATACCTCCTTGGTTGGAGCAGAGAAAAACCGTTTCCAAGTTCCTATGGGAGGAGGAGAGTAACCTCCATCCCTGACTGTTGTCGATCAAGGAGAAATAATCTCTCTAAGAGCACCATGGTCTAGCTCGGGGGTGGCCAATGGTAAATCCATTAGGAGTGACTGTGCCTATGGTTGGGAGGAAACATGTATCCCTTTCAACAATTGCTTCACATTTTCCAGTTCTAATAGGTATTTTCATACTCTGTGTATTGTATTGAATGTGATGATGAAATGTCCATGTTTATGATTCAATGTTTCAGTATTTGAACAATTATTAGAAAAGCTCTGTGATCTCTATAAACTCTTATATTTATATGATCTTTCAATTTATCTCAGTTTTTCTGCTAGATTGTCATGAGATGTGAATCCACAGGAGAGAGAGAGGGTAGGATTGACTGAAATGCCTAAGCCCTTCCAACCCTGTGAAGTTTACCTTAGCGAGAAATGGAATGTTAAGTCTGAATTTTGTGGGAGAAGGGCGTTTTTCCTTTAGACTATTCACCCATCTGACCGAGGTCTCGTGCCCATGTCATTAACACAATTATTTCTAAAGGATTAGTGCTTAGCCCCTAGAATTTCCAAAGTATCCATGTGGTCAGGGTCTTGGAACCCTGCACTAGTCCAAAAAGGGGCTATCTCTTCAGCTTCGGGACTTCAAGACTTATGATTCCATAATCCTTGAAAATAGTCAAAGGTCGAAGTCGTGAATCGACGAGGACCTTCAGTCTGGGGATTCAACATAGGTCACTTTCAGACGTTAGATCGGAACGTAGGAAGGGAAGCATTAAGCGCTTCGAGTAAATGCTACTTCAGGAGAATAGGAATGGTCTAACGCCGAAACTCCCAAATTTTGGAGTTGTGGAGTTAATCTGGACCGTTGAACTGGAGGGAAACATGTCCATAGATCCACGATTATCTGGGAGTTCGGGTATTCGACAATCTAGAAACGTGCAACTTTCCCCGAAGGTCTGCAAGCCAGAGTAAATCCTAGCCATAGAGGCTAGGTACACATGGCCAATGATCCTACGTGGTTCAGAGGGAAAGCTAGGAGATACACGTCGAACTCCCAAAATGTCGAACTGTCAAAGTAACCAGAATTGTTTGATGAACGGGTACGTGGCAAGCGATCTTGTAGTCCAGAGACTTTGTACTTCAAAGGATTTTGGCCGGGGTTTTTCAAGGTGTGAAAACCGCCGAAGTCGCGAACGTCAGAGTAAATCTCTACCGTTGGTCGAAGAGGACACGTGGTGCAAGATCTGAGAGTCTGGAGACTTATCTCTTAAGGGGATTTGCATCAAGAGGAATCGGTAAGCACCGAATCCACAAAGTAATGATAACCGTATATCTATGGATATAAGTGGAATCTTGCAGACCATTAGATTGAAGGAGCAAGCAGTATCAGTCTATGATGATGTCGCTTGATGATGTCATTTGATGTGATGTGGACCCGCATTATGCATGCCACGTGTCACCTAGTTTTGGATGAGTCACATACCCATTGTGCATGTTAGAGCGTGACACTTGTCACCCCCCATTGAGGACACGTGTCACCCCTTGACCTTCACCGCATGTCAAATTATGGTTCATGGCCGCTTAGCCTACATGGGTGGTGACATGTCCGATACTCCAGGAGTTTGGATAGCTTCAGGAGTTCTAAAGATGTGGGGCATGGTACAATATAGGAACGTCCAACATAAAATGCCGAACATCGATCGTCGAAGGGATAAGGCCACGTGGCTAGATGTCGGGAGCTCGGGAGTTTGGACATAGTGTGGTAAAAAGGAATGCTCAACGAAGATCGTCGATTTTTGAATGGCTAAGGCCATGTGGCGAGACCTTGGGACTTCGGGGATTAAGAAAAAGGTATGTTCAGTACCGAGTACTGAAGCCCCCTTTTAACCATAGATCTCGACGTAGGATGTAAACCGTTGATCCCTTCTGTTGTTCGACGATCTGAGAATTTGACAACATTTTTGGAACTCCCGAAGTTAGGGAACTTTTGAAGTGTTGAAACCTTTTCTAACGCAGGATCTTAGCTCCCGGTTTTCAGCCTGAGGTCACAAGGAAGACCTCGCTAGCTGGTTCAAGCACACAGTGAGAGATGTAAGCTTTGAGGGAGCTAATTAAGAGGGTTTTGATTAAGTAAGGGACCGAAAATGAATCAAGGAAAGAGAAAATTTGATGCCCCACCCCTAGAAAGGATATTTAGGGGTTGGGTTTGTTACATATATGCACTATTGATTTTAGTTCATAGGAATAACTCTTATTTGATTATTTAAGTTGAATTTAATTTATTTTTTTATCTATTTTTAACCAAAACACTAAATTAAATATCAAATTTTGTTTATAACCATGATGGCATTTACATATTAATAAAATAAAATTTATTAAATAAATAAATGGAATTAGACTACATATTCTTTAGAATATCCTTTATGTTTGAATATAGTGAAAATAAATAAAGGGAAAATAAAAGTATATTATATTTGAATATAGTGAAATATCAATTATTTTAAGATGATGATGAACATCCATGAAATTTCAATTATTTTACTTTGATGATGATGAACATCCATGCAATTTCAATTATTTTACTTTGATGATGATGAACATCCATTGAGATCAATTTTGGTTTATTGGACCTTAAGAAAGATAAGGAGTTCCTTTGTTTTCTTTATAATTTTATTTATACTCCAATAGCTTTAAGAGAAGAATTCCTAAATCACCATAGTTTTCATGAGTTAATATATTAGGAAGGTCGATATTGTAACAAATATTTTGAAATTATGATTTAATGTGGGTATACGCATGAAATTATAAGAGAAAGTGTTTTTCATATTCAATCCTAATAGTGCCACGAAGATGAAAAATTCTTTCTAGCCACTGTGTTTTAGGAATTGTCCAATGCCCTATTTCATAATGGAGTCCATAGGGGTTTGTTCTTATTTTAGTAATGTCTCTTGCCTTCCATATTGTTTATCTTATTCTTTTACATTAGACATTTAGTCATAGCCATGCTCTCAAAAGGGAATGATCTGGATTGGATCATTATATTATTTGTCATCTATTTCACTACTTTTTGGGTGGAAAAATTGGAGGAATTAGCTTTCAGGGCCATTTCGAAGGCTGGTCCAAATTTGGAAATTTGGGTCCAAAAAATAGTCAGAAATCTCCCAGAGCCATTTTGAGGCATTAAAAGACCCTTTTTTTGGACCAAACCTTACAATGAGGGAAGATTCTAAATTTTACACGTCGATACCTTTCCAACGATGTAGATTGTTTGTCAATCGTAGATTGTATGAGAAAGTTATGCCTCCTGCGAGTTGACCTACCATATTGATCACCATGGTGTGAGTGGATGCCACATCAACCTCCATTACTTAGTCATGTCTAGACACATAGTGTATTTTCTAAGTACATTCGACAAGGTCCAAAAACTTATCACAATTGAAGGTTGAGGAAGTGAAAACCCTATCAATAGATGCCTATCGAGATATGTTAAATATTGGGCCACTGAGAGGAGAATGGGTTCCATTATTTTGCATTGTATCTTGTTACATAGTTGAGAAAAACATCTGAGAGTGGTATTCTATGAGCATAATAGAGGAGGATAGATTATGTAGAATCCATGCAGGCCACAGGTCAAAGGAAATTCCACAGAGAGTGCCTCTTTCTTTGTACTTGCATCATTTATTTACCAGAGAAAAGAGAGCAGAGTAACCTCACCTTCTAGTTGGGTTTTCTTCCGTATTAGGTTTCCCAGGTCACATATTGTGTTTATTTGTGGATGGTGTGAATGTGTTTTAGTGTTCTCTAATTTTTCTGTGTTTTATCTATTGTATGAATAACTAAATATTCTGGAGATCCAAAAGGAAATTAACCTTAATAGTAAGGATTTCAGTTTTTTTTTAGATATGTTGTGAGGAACTTTTCCAATGGAATATCCACGATAGTTTACATACCAGGGAAATAATCACTTCTATGAGGAGGATAGGATAGGGTGTATTGCATTTAATTTTAATATTATAAGTTATAAAATGCTTTTGGATTTGCTTTATCTTTCTCTGCAATTCTCTAGATATGTTATAGCCCAAAACTTCACAACCATATAAGATAACAAGATTGATGTGAGTCTCAAAGATGAGTTTCTTCTTATCCCAAATCCAAAGGTTTTCTAATGTACAACTATTTTCAAGACTATTATAAGCTTTCCACCTTCCATTCATCCTTTTCTCAATGCTATATTGGGCCAGTTAAGCTTGTGATGAAGATCAATTTCAAGATATTTGTATGAATTTAATTCCTCCAAGTTGTTGTTTTCATACACTAAATTAGTGTAAGTGATCCTTTTGGATTTGATTATCATAACCTTCATTTTGTTACTATTAATAGACAAACCCATACTGAAGAAAAAATCCTTGAGAATTTTTAGTTTCTTATCGAGATCATAGGGACTCCTCACCAAAATAAAAAATATCAATGACGTAAAGAAGAAGGATGATGACTATACTAGCTAGAGTTGTGCCAACACATCCTGCTTCTTCCAAACAACCCTTTAACTTGTTGATGTATATACCAAAAAGGGTAGTGGATATGCGCCACACTTTTTTAAATCCTATACCACAATTAATTTACACTAGTCCTCAGTGTCTCTAAACTTGTCAATAACATTCTTGCACAACCTTATCATAGCAACTCTCAACTCGAAAGTGTATGATTCAGTTGATCAACCTACAAGAGGATCTAGAATCTAATTAAGGAGCAATACAATTAACAATTTGAGAGAAAAGAAGAGAAGAAGAATAATAGGAGCAAAGTAATTCTCATTAACCTATGAAAGAAGAATAATCATCCAAGGATGAATGAATGAATTAAAATACAATGCAATTGAATGCAATATATAATAACTAGTCATGCAATTAGGCTTAACTACATGAAAAGAATGAGAGAGCATTCCCTAATTAGCAAATGCACTTTCATGAGAGAGTTAGCTTGAATTTTACTAGCCAAGTGGAGTAAACTAGCTCATTCATGAGAGAAATGGATTAAACTAGATCATAGAAAATAATAACTACTCCTCAAATGTGCACTTATTCCTAGAAAATAGGAATTATCCCTACAATGGAGGAAAGAAGTGATGTAGATCCTAGACAATAGGATTTGACCCTAGAATTACGTAATGAAGATCTCACATCCATAGAAAGGTGGAATTTACCTAATATAAAAGTGGAATTTACCAATGGTGGTTTACAAATCAATGGTATTACATATGATGAAGCTCAAGTGCTCTTTGGGAGAGAGATAATTGTGCATCTTAAGGAAAATGAGTATGCATGTAAGGGAAAATGATGCATGTAAACCAACACCCCCCATTAAGCCTAACTTAGGTGAGTATGATGCATGGAAAAGTTAGGTACTCAAGTACAAAAAAAATCCCCAAAAAGTGAGGAAATAGGGAAAACCTAGTGGGAAGAAACCTAATATAAAAGTGGAATTTACCAATGGTGGTTTACAAATCAATGGTATTACATATGATGAAGCTCAAGTGCTCTTTGGGAGAGAGATAATTGTGCATCTTAAGGAAAATGAGTATGCATGTAAGGGAAAATGATGCATGTAAACCAACACCCCCCATTAAGCCTAACTTAGGTGAGTATGATGCATGGAAAAGTTAGGTACTCAAGTACAAAAAAAATCCCAAAAGGGAGTGGTGTCTTAGTGGGAAGAACCCCACCTCCCAAAAAAAAAAAAAAAAAAAGAGGATAGCACTAAGTAAAATAATAATCCTACTCTTAAGTAGATGTCTCCTTCACTCCCAAGTGAGCTCGTAACCCTATGAACTTCTACTCAGTGAAGGATTTGGTAAAGATGTGGATGTCTGGAAGGATTTGGTGAAGTGAATGCAACAACACAATACTTACCTTTGCACATAGATGTTGGACATATTTGTTCACATACCCCCACCAATTTTTTGTGACATGAACTTGATTCCCTTTGCTAACTACTTCTCTGCAAGAGGTTGAAGTTTCTGAAACACTCAAAAACCTTCGATTTCTTCTTGAGGAAGTGTACCCATGTGTAACTTGAACAATCATTAATGAAGGTCAAAAAATAATTGGCCTTGATCATGTACGGGTGATGAAATAGACCTTTGATATCACTATAAACAAGCTCAAGAGTTTATGAGTCTCTCCATGCCTTTCCCTTTTCAATTTTTTCTTCTATATTCTTGTATCCCTAACATATACCATTATAATACTTAATGTTTGGAAATCATGTCACCATACCCTGCTTATTGAGCTGTTGCAAATAGAGGTAGTTAAGGTGACCGAATATTTCATGCCACAACCTTCTTGCTTCATCACAATGTCTTACAAATACATTAGAAGGGGATTTTGGAATAAAATTAGTAAATACATACAACTTGGACTGGTGATCTATTTTCCCAACCGCAACCTTTGTTCCATCAAAAAAATATGTAATGACTACTAAATCAGGTGTCAAATCCACTCGCTTGTTGGTACATGAATGGGTGATATAATGGATGGAATCAATGGACAAGGAAGGTACATGCAGTACATCCTGAAAATTCCCATGAAATAAATCAATGGTTCCTTTCCTATGTACCTAAACCGATGTATGATCTCCCATTAAGATGTTAGGACTAGTGCATAGATCCAAATGAGTAGATATTTCTTATGATGAGGCCATAGGGTTTGAGGCTCCTAAATCAAGAACCCATGTAGATAACAAGGAAGGGATAGAAATAAGTGTATGACCTATTTCCTTTCCTTTTCCTTTATCACCTTGTGGATTTTAAGATTTCTCATCTTTCTTATGAATATTATTAGGTGCAGTGATATTATTTATCTCAAGAAGATGGGTCATTTGATTAATATGCTTCCTCATGCATGTTCTTCATGATTAGGTTTCTTGCAGTGACCACGTCTCACATTTTTCTTATTTTTTTCCAATTTTAGAGTTGGAGGACTCCTGTGTAGATCTTGGATTGCACTCCTTCTAATATTGGTCTTTCTTACCTTTAAATTGTTGTTTAAGTTTCTTTCTAGTGTTGCTTCCTTCATTTGCAACAAGTGAATCCACCTTTTTTGTCTTTAGGGAACCCATTTGAACAAGTTTATCTTGTTGATGGGTGAGAGAGGCAGTAAATTCATCCAATGAAGGAATCATCCAAGCAACTCTGAATGCATAATTTGCTTCATGTAAGGTAGAAACACAAATTGAGTATTCAGGGCCCAATTTGGACAAAATTGAGAGAATGATTTTATCTTCCTTTTTATATATGTCACATAATTTGAGCTGAAGCAATAGTGATTTAAAATTGATGAAGAAATCCTAGATAGTATCAAATATACTCAGGCTCAAAATGATGAGTTCATTCTCCAATTGTGGTGCTCGCAACACATCATGCTTCTCGAAGAGTCCTTTCAACTTGGTCCAATATTCATTGGGTGTTTTTATATATTCGATGTGCAATAAAAAGTCAGTAGAAATAGAGAGAGATAAAAATCCATATGTTTCATCCATTCGATTAAACCATTTTAACTTTTCAACAATGGAATTTGGTTCGGCATTAGTTACCATTATGATCCTTTATAGGTGTTTACTTCACAAGAGAATAATCACATGTGTCTTCCATTGATAGTAGTTCAATGGTGTGAGTATTATATATTGAGATTGATCCATCCTGTCTGGTGCAATCTGATTCGTGCCTTCCACCTACAAACCTATATGTTATTCCCTTAGATTTAAACTTACTTTGATACAATATAAGATTTGGTTGGTCAACCTATAGGAGGATATAGAGTCTATTTGAGAAGTGACACAGTTAACAATTTGAGAGAAGAGAAGAGAAGAAGAATAATACGATCAAAGTATTTCTTAATAACCTCTGAAAGAAATATAATCATACAAGGATGAATGAATTAATTACAATACAATGCAATTGAATGCAATATATAAGAATTATTCATGAAATTATGTTAAGTTTAACTACATGCAAAGCATGAGAGAACATTCCCTAACTATTCCATGCACTTTCATGAGGGATTTCACTTGGATTTTACTATCCAAGTGAAGTAAACTATATAATGCATGATAGAAGTGGAATAAACTAGATCCTAGACAACAGGAACTACTCCTCAAATGTGCACTTATTCCTAGAAAATAGGAATTATCCCTACAATGGAGAAAAGAAGCGCTCTACCTCGTAGAAGATAGGATTTTACCATATAATTAAGGAATGAAGCGCTCTAGCTCCTAGAATATAGGATTTGACCCTATAATTAAAGAATGGATCACTCATATCTCTAGAAAGGTGGAATTTACCTAAGATACAAGTGGAATTTACCAATTGTGGTTTATGATCCCATGGTTTTGGAAACCCATGGTATTTTCTCATAGTATTATGTTAAATCCCTTTGGTCCCTATGTTAAGGCCCTAATAAGGATTCATTATTAGTTTATTTATTATATCAATAGGTTGGATGGAACCTTTCTTTGTACCATTTCATTATAATTGTACCCTTTGTCTCCTATATATATATACCAAGGAGACCTAGTTTTAGGATCATCTTCTCTTGTCTTTTGAACTGGATATATTGTAAAAGGATATTTCCCCCTCAAAGTGGAATGTATTTATTAATTTTTTATGATTATCAAGACATCGGTTCATAACAATTGGTACCAAAGCATCGGCCCTAGGGTTTTGTTGCTTCAAGTGATTCATCTTGGAATTTTCACTATAATTTGTTTTCTAGAATTCTTCAGACAATGAAATTTGGAGGTTACTTAGGAGACATACCAAAGTACGTATGGTAATAATTTCAAGTTCTGGTTCGTTATAATTTTGGAGATATAACCTATGTAAGATAGGGTTTTTTACTCATCCTGAAATCGGTTTCAAACTAGTCATGTTGGAATTCTTGCTATAACTTTTTTCCTAGGAAGTTTCAGACAGTGAAATTTTGTGGAGATTGAGGAGAGATGTCATAGTGTCGGTGGTAAAAAATTTAGGTTATGTTTCTCTATAATTTTTGAGACAAATTCCATGGAGGAAAAGGTTTGTGACTATTCTTGAAATCAATTATCTTGGAATTTTCACTGTAAATTTTTTTCAGTGAAGTTTCATAATATGAAATTTTTAGAATCCTAAGTTGACAAAATGAAGTACATGTGGAAAAATATTCGTATTTTAACTCATTAAATTTAATGAGATATTTCTCATGGAAGTTAGCATTTTTTCACAAGTTTCTTTTGGTGATTTTAAGAGTTTTTTTTCGTGGTTAGAAAGATCATTTTTTAATTTTTTTTAGAGACATGTTCTGATGTCTTTAAATAACATAGGATTTGTTGTTAAATGAGTAAAAATATGGTTTGGGAAGAATCCATGCAAGAAATACACATGGTTTCACGTGGTTAGAAACACATTGTTTCCCCTAGTTGGAAACTCCTATAACCCATGTTGGTACCCCTTTGAGTAGTGTCACAGTAGACATTACATGTAGATGGAATCTCATTTTCACTTACCTTCAGGTATATAGTAAGTCCCATGGGCATACCTGAAACTAGCCTTAGATAAGTTATCCGGTCATATTATTGCTGTAGTACACCAAGAACAACACTCGGGGCAACCACTCTCTAGTACCTAGGTCGTCGGGTAGTGTGGTGTTGTGGCTACAACAACTCCCTTAAATTTCTTCCATTTTGGGAGAAATTGATGGGACCCCATGTCTAAAATTATATATAAATACTATGATCGCAAAGTGGTTGGTCAAGTATGGTAGCCTTGGGAGATGTGTAGAAGAATTATTACATATGTTATAGCATATTTTTCCACACTCCATGCATCTTTCTTTGATGTCCTTCCATTTCCCTATGCAGACTTCATTTCCCCTTTTTTTAATCACTCCAGAGCTAAAAGTACTCATTTTTGTCCATGTACCCAGCCTACCAGTTACACAGCTCGCGTATGCACGCGCCCTAAAGGAAGACAACTCGCATATGTCAAAGAAGACACTGCCAAGGCAAGGGTTAGGCCAAGAAACTCATATACAAGGAAAAGTATAAGATTTCAAGCAAGAAGTGATAGAGAAACTCAAGAAAACAGAGAGAAAATAAAGGTGAAAAACACCCAATACCCAAAAAAAGGAGATCTCCCTAGTGAAGTCTCCAATTCTGTTACGAGGAAAATATCTCTATGGCTAGGGGAAAACCACAACAGACGAAACAACACCCAGAAATAAACTCTAATATCAAGTATGCTATATAAATGAAAATGCTAACAAGAGAAGGTTGGAAGCCTACCTCGTCCTGACATTCGAAGAAGATCACCGTTGAGCACACAACCCAAATATTTATGCCTGCAACTTGTACTCACCAATGAAGATATGAAAGCATGTGGAAATGATATATAATGTTAGCATATAAATTAGCATAATCCATTAACATACATAACAAATACACCCATGGAAAGCAATACAAATATTTGCAAGATATCAATTAGACGAGAAATGAGTATTTCTATTATTGTAATCAACATAAGTACATAGGTGACAAACTTTTGTAACAACACATATTAGAATCGAGAAACTAAGTCCCTCCATCTGGGCCTCCACCACTTCAATCCTCCACAAAGGGAAGATCACAAGTAGGAGACAATGAAGTTCTCCATCACAAGATAGGAAGAGCTTGGGAGCTGAACACAAGAAGTTCAGAGTTTCAAGGACAAAGGGATGCAGGCTCAATTGAGGTGAAATTTATCTAGAGTGTCTTTGATCTCACTGATGAATTGAATCCCTTCAAGGCTTGTGTATGGATCAATTTATAGCATCCAAATGGAATTGAAGGGTCAAGTCAGAGCATTTCCAATATATGGAAGTTCAAGGATCATAGATCTTGTGACATGGCATGGAAACCAGATGCATTTTTTTATTTTTTGAGCACCAAACCCAATGGGTTTGGGCTTGTAATGGAGCATCTCGCATACATATGTGATATGTCTAACTGGTCGGTCATGTACATGTACAAAAGTGAATATTTTAACTCTAGAGTGATAAAAAAAGAGGGGAAATGAAGTCTGCAGAGGGAAATGGAAGGCCATCAAAGCAAGATGCATGTAGTGTGGAAAAATATGCTATAACACACCCCTTGTAGGTTTTAAATATTTTGAATTCCTTATCTCTTTTGGTCATATTTGGATGTGTCTTATCTTAAGGGTATATAATTGATTTGTTTCCCTATATCCTCTCTTTTTGTGTGCCTCTTGATTGATTCTTGTGTTTCCAACTGACTTTGAGGTGTTGAGTGTTCCTCTCATTTGCTTTTGTGAGTGTAAAGTGGATTTAAGGTTTGTTTTTGGGTGATTTAATTTCATCTTATTGAGTTATATCTTGGGTTTTCATTGTCCTTCCTTTCCCTCCTGCTGTGGTTTCCCCATTCCTTCATTTCCTCCTATAGCAGTTTCCCCCATTGAAAACCCGCGACATGGAAAAATTTCATAACTCCCACTAGTGTTGTTGAGGCTTATAATAGTTAAAACCTGCGACAATGTTTCTATTCAAGTGAAAGGTAACCTGTGACACCCCTTGTAGGGTCCACAAAAAAGGCTTGTAGGGTGCAAAACAAATTCTTTTTTCATGAAATTTTTTCTAAGTTTTTTCCAATGAAGCCTAGGGTCCCTATTATTGGGAAAGAGAACCTTTATAACTTAGTTTTTGAAGGTATTTTTCATAATTCCTTTTCTGGAATAAAAAATAAAAATAAAAATTGTTTTTTGTGATCATCCCTTTTGGAGTATTTTAGGACCTCTTTTCATAATTGCATTGGAGTATTTCTTGTGAAATTTGGGATCTAAAATTGTATTTTTGAGTGATTGATAGTCACATTTGGTTGAGTTTCATTTTGCGATTGGGTTTTACATTGCTAAAATCCATTCCTTGTGAGTTTTGGGTTGATATCTCATGTAGACATTGGAGTGTGCCAGGGGGCATCACTACTGATATCACACTGCCATCTACTTTCTATCTGTTGATTTTGATTTGCATCATCATTTTATTATAATAAAGAAAAAATTTCATTTAAAATGAATAAAAAAGATAAAAAACCCTTGCATGCTTATGAGATTTTGAAGCATTAGGGACAAGCGACATTGGTGAAGTGTTTGGTTTGAGTTCTTGTAAAAAGTTTGGATATGATTTGTTTGCATGGTTTCTTGGTGTTTGAGATTGAAATTTGAAGTTTACAAAGAAAAAGATCTCTTTTCCCTCTCATAGTTAGAATTCATCGAATTGAACAAGTGCATAAGCATTTTTGCATTTCTTTGGTTGGGTCAAGAGTAAACACCATAAAAGTTTCATCCATTTTCTGTTTGACATAACAACAACCATAAGAAAATAATTCATAAACTAAAATCGATTAGACTATTTGATTTTCTAGCAAACCACAATTAGATAGGTTTAGGGCCTTAGAATAGGATTGGAGAGTAAAATATTCAAGGCCACTGAAATAAAACCTAGAGTCATTAAAGAGTTTGAAATCCATTTTTTCAACTACTGTGTCGGGAAGCTCCTCTAACATGAGAGTTAAGAAAGAGGTCATAGCAGGGAAAGTAGGGAGATTACCCCTTTTTGTTTTTTTTGATTTTTGTGGTATCGCTCTGATTACTATGTATATGGGGATTTCATTGGTGCCACACCTTTTTGTGAGGTAACTCCTTCGAAGCTTCAGGCTTGATTACCCTACCCTTACATGTGGTCAGACCTACGACTATTCGCCCAGTCATTGATTGTGAGGTGGTATCCTTAGTTACCATTCCTAGGTAGTTACAGAGGTGACTGCAGGTCACGCGTGCCTGTAGTAATTGGGGAAAACATTCGTTCACGGTCTCAGTTCCCCTGAAGGGTGCTCGCCTTAATAAAGGGTGTTTTCACCGATCAGGGATGTTTCACATTATTCATTGTAACTGCTCCTCATACCTTCACTAGCCAATATTATGGGGACTTCATCTCCCCCAGAGGGTTGGTTTTCAGAAGGCCCCCTACGCCATTGGTTTGCTTGTTGTTGTCATGGATTTTCTAAGGGGGTGCTCTTTGGTTTCATTTCTACATTGGCCTTAGGTTGAATTGTGTTTGATTTACACATATTATTTTCACCGTGGTTGAATCACTATGTTGGTCCCATCGCTTATAAGGACTAGATCCAATCAAGGAGGTACAACCACCTCTTAAGTGGGGTGAAATAGGTGACCACAAATTTGAAGATTCCCATCTTTATTTTGAGGAGATTGGTTTGGTTGAAGTGGAAGTGGTCGAAAAAAGTCCTCCACCAAAATTTAACCCTCCTTTGACTAATCCCGAAGCACCCATACTTACCCAAGTAAGGGAGATTTTTAGTGAGCCTTTTTCTTTGTTTAGCGAACCCTACACCATGTCAGGACCAAGTGTTTTGTCCAATATATATGATTCATCGAGATCATTTGCATGTGGGACTGGGGACATTCCTGTGATGTCCAAATTACCTTCCTTGAGAAACATTGGACCTACATCATCTATTCCCTTTTTTATGGATCCCTTAATCTAGGGGACACTGACCATGTCTTCTTTTCCATATGTTAGCCTATTAGGTGTCAGTACACCCATCCCATCCATTATGATTCCCACATATGGATCTTCTTCCAGTGGGATCCGAGCCTTGGTTTCAGCATGGGGGTTGGAGTTCATTCCACCTCCACCATTCCTATGAGTGGCTCGACATCATCAGGTGTTGGTTTACCTCGCATATGGAACATTCCTAATGGTTTTGGGGCTATCCCTAATTAGGTTGGGGGAAGTAATATGTTAGGAGAGTTTAACTTCCCATGGGTTAGCGCACCTTTCCTTAGGGGAACATCCCATGAGGGAATATTTTCACAATGGGAAGCTTTCCTTTTGTCAATACCTCCAGTCTTGGGGGGTTCTTCCATAGGAGTAGTTTTGGGAACACATTTCCTTTAGGGTCTATACCTACCCCTAGGGGAAATCCCCTCGGGGGCATGTTTAGTCCCGAGAACAATCATGCTCCTGGAAGTGACACCATCCTTGGGGGAATTTACTCTTTTGGAACACCATATCCCTTTTGAAGCATAAACTTAGGGGGAAAACAAGGTTCATTTCGGACATCAATAACTTCATCTTCCTCCCAGTGTTATTTTTTTCATGTGTCGTTTCCTTTCCTCGCAACGTTAGACTTTCCTGATTTGTCGTGTTTGAAAAATGACCCTATTACCCATAACCCTTCATGGCTAGTCATGCCTATGAAGCTACCATTAGACATACCCAAATTGTATGGAAATCTAGGAGAAGACCCCTCCACGCACATCTTGACATATCATTTGTGGTGTTCATCCAACTCTTTGATGGATGATAGTGTGAGGTTGCATGTTTTCCAAAGATATTTGACCAGAAGTGTCACAAAATGGTACATTGACTTGGAAGGTGCTTCCTTTAAAAGTTTAAACAACTTGGCAATGGTGTTTCTAACTCATTACCAATTTCCCATACAATATGATATTGGGACAGAGCTCTTGATGTCTCTATGACAGGATACCACCACTCACATTTATGATCATATAAATGAGTGGAGTTGAACACAAAGGATGATCAAGACCTAGATTCCGAACAAACTCCTTCTGGAGTGGTTTACAAAGCCCCTCCTACCACCCATTTCCAAAGATGTATTGTTGGCCCTTGACCAAGTTTTTGGAGTTTCTTTGTCATGTTGACCTATTTTGAGACTTCGACAACCGGTCGAAGGAGGAGCGCAAGACGAAGAAGAGATCACAGGATCTCGCCCCCCTTTTGGGTTTTTGGGAATATGTAACAGGAATGAGATGTCGGCCCATGGGTTTACCCATGTTTAGGTATATTTTGTATGTATAAATAGAAGGATAGGCAATGTAAGTTGGTAGTAGCTGAAGAGAATAGTGCATCTATGTGAATGCATGCTAAGTGTGAGTAGATTCTGAAAGTGCTTTGTGCATGACTGTAAGAGACTTGCAAAGCTAAGTGCAGGTCCTTGTAGCAGATTGTGGAGAGCTTAGTGCTGTGAGAGAAAGGAAGAAGGATCTAGCGACCTACCCAGATATTCTATCCTGTGCATAGTAAGGGTTTTGATGGCTTTGTGCTTGTAACTGATTGACCGAAGACAATAGAGAAGAAGAGTTGGTGGACGTAGCCCCAAGGTGGGGGTGAACCACGTAAACACTGTGTTATGTACTTTGTGCTTTGTCTTGATGTGTTCATATGTTATATGCTAAGTGCTATGATATGTTTAAGATAGATCTGCTTATGCTTAGTGCTACTGATAGGTAGAATGATAGATCTGATATACATGAATATGCTCAGTGCTTGATCTACCAGATCTGACCTATTTACTTATCATAAGTGCTTAAATATATTAGATCAGTGTTAATGCTGCGAAGTTCTGTCTTATAAGTGAAGTGGTCATTGAATGTGTCTTGAGAAACTGACGGTGCTAAGTGCTTTATTAAGTAGTATGATCATAGATCTGTGTCCCAGCTAAGGTTGCAGAAACCTGAGTTTTGCAACCACCCCTACCTCTACCTCGGGTGAGACTTCATTTGCTTCGCAGGTGTTGTCGAAAGGGCCAATAGTTAGGGATTTGTTGGTGTGATGTTGTAGCATTGAACCCTATGTTTTCCCCTGTGCCAACAAATGGTTCCATTGTCGGGACCTGAAACTGTGATTGTTGGGAAATGAGAAAGAAGAATCTATGTGCAAAGACTCATCCTGAAATTGTGAAAGCTCTATGTGTAGATCTGTTCCCTAGCGTGCAGTATTCTACTTGACTTATAAAGCTCCGTGCTAAAGGAAGAAGGTCAGATTTGAAAGAAAGAAGCTCGATTTGAAGGAAAGAAGCAAGATCTGGACACTTGGTTCTCTAAGAAAAGTAAAAGTAAGAACATTTGATTAAAAGAGGTAAGATCTGCAAGATCTGTACTCTGATAAATGTAAGAATAGTTAAAAGTTTTAGATTTGGAAGCTTTGTGCTCTGTAGAAGTAAGATAAGTGGAAATTTTTATTTCTAGAGTATGGATCTAGGTATGTTTAATAGAGTCTATCCTAGTTTGAAAACTAGAGTATTAATAGATGAAAGAAGGTTTGATATGAATAGATCTGATCAGACTAGTGAAAGATATGTTATACCAATGCATAGAAAGAATGTTTGGACTAACAAATGGATGCATGATCCTAGAAAGAATTTATTGCAAGTTATCTCCTATGATCCTAGTGCACAATACAAGAGAGGTTAGGGATCATTTAAAAGAAAGAGAGGATTGACCCTCTGTTATAGTTGTAGAAGACCAGGACATCTTGCTAAGGAATGCCCGGGAAGAAGACCTAGTTATCTTTGTTGTAAGGATATGGACCATGAAGTGTTGGAATTACCCAGAATGATTGCTAAGCTTGAAAGTATGAACATAAGACAAGAAAACCCTAAGCTAGATCCAGAAACTAAGGCTATAGCAGAACCCTAGAAAGAATCAAAGAAGGTATTACTACAGATGAAAGACACCTTGGATGACCATCGCCATGTTAGACTATCAAAGATTTTTAAAGACAAGGAGCTCCTTGAAGCACGAATAGGGGACTTCGACATTGACTGTGTTCTAGATGAGGAAACACAAGTGAATATCATGAAAGAAAGAACTTGGGAAGATATAGGAAGGCCATCTACGATCCCTTCATTAGGAGGAATAGGACTATTCAGAGGAAAGATGGTAAACTTATGTGGGAAGCTCGCTCAGATACCTATGAACGATAATGGAACTTCGACAAAGGAAGATTTTGAGATTATTAAGTTTATTGAAGACAGTGCCATGTTTACCATGTTAATAGGAAAACCTTGGATTGACAGAGCTCAAGACAGATGAAGGGAAGAAGAAGAAGCCTTGGAGAAAAAGAAACAAGACTTAAAAGATTTCATGACTAGAAGGATCACACAATTGATTGAAGAACAGAAGAACAGATCGAAGCTATTTGACACTAGAAACCCTGATGTCGAAGCTTTAGGAACATCAGAGGACTCTTGGAAGACCGAAGTACCTATCCCAGAAAAAGAAAAGGTATTACCCCTGAGTCCTAGGAAAGAATCTCAACATCGCGCAGTAACTATGTTAAAAGAAGATAAGAATCGGAATAGAAAACAAACTACCGAGACGAAGCTCACTAGAAAGAAGGCGAGGAAAAAAAGTAAGAAGAGAGCTAAGTTGCAGAAGGTTCCAGAGGGAAGTTCGCAGAGAGAAAATTTGCAGAATTGGAGCTTCGCTGAGATATCAGAACATCGACATCGGGCACTTCTCCATGATGAAGCAATATAGGCATTGGGGCCGATATATCCGTTCGACTCTCGCTTCAAACGGTAGAAAAGCAATAAAGGTTCATCATCAGACCATTGGGCCGCGCCACGATGGATCAAATATGAGTTAATGGAGGCTCATACCCGTTGTAAGTAAACTGTTGTGGAGTTACCTATTTATCAGGTTGCTCCATGCACCGAGAACACTTTTGCTAATTGAGAATTTGAGCTGACAGACTAAGCCGAGTTTATATAGTGATCATTGTGCTCTCACTCTCTATTTCATTACTATGTCTAAGTTGTTCCCCGACCCCGCGAATTGTTCACCCCGAGTGCGTATGTTGGAAGCATTGAGTGCTGCAGAGAAAGCTGCTGAAGAAGTTTTGATCGACTTGATGACTGAGAAAGCCATGTCAATGTCTGAAGGTATCCAGGCTTCATCCACAAAAATAGTGCAAGTGTCCCCATCCACTTCTCATGGAGCTGGACCGTCCAGTGAAAGGAAAACTGAGAACAAGGATGACTTCACGAATGCTAACCAGATTCTGAGCATCCTGCCTGCTTATTTACCACCTCTAAGAGACACAATAAACCGAGACAGTGTGCCCAGATACTTTGAATATGAATTGGTCTTTGCGTACCTCCCGAAGGGGATACACATAGTGTGCGCGGATCAAGATAAGATCGAAACATTGAAGTTTAATGACTTCAACCTTGGAGACAGGAAGGTGTACAACATGCTCTCCCCACACAAGTATCTAATCAGAACCAAAGGAAAGAACTCGAAGATCATACCCCAGTCATGGACCATGAACCTCATGCAGTCTACCCTCCTCAATGTTATGAATATCCCGCACTTTGAAAGGCACCAAGAAGTGAACACATGCGTCAAGTTACTATTGTCCTGCTACCATGGTGGATATTTATGGTTGAATGACTGTATCACTGTGGATCTGACGTTGATTAATTGGATCACAGGGCTGAGCATGCAAGGCCCTGACCCATAGGATTTCTATCCTGGGAAAACCATGGATCACACTCTTGTGCAGAAGATAAAAGACACCTACGGGGATATCGAGAAGGGAACATGAGGCTACAAGGTAGCCTCTATCCAGAGTGGCCCAGTGTGCCTAGCCTATCAATTGATTGCATGAAAGTTGGTTCGCAAGAACTGACCCACCCAAGTGACTGGATTTGTAGTCGACCTCGAAGGAAAGTGCGCAGAGGGCCTACAAATGAATTGGGCGAAGTACCTTGTAAACTAGATGGAATTGGACTGCAGGGAAGAGAAAGATCAAGGATATGAGTTCCAATTCAGCTGGCTTCTCATCCTAATCACTTTCATCTCATGGGAGATGTCGAAAGGTGTGAACTTCCTGGAAATTAATCCGTTTGAACCTCTGGCCGCGAAGTTAAATACATTATGGTACTCGAACGACATGAACAAGTAGTGGCAACCAAATGTCGTCTTCCATACTTACTACAACCAATTGAAGGTATCCATCCAATCTACGCCTCGTATAACCCTGAACACTCTCCACAGGTTCAGGCCCTTGATGAAATTCAACGTGGACCACCATTTCATCTATATCACAATGCGCGTTGATGAGCATAAACATCAACTGCATTCATACTACAAGTTGATGAAGGATGGCTTGAAAGATATTACCAAGGAATGGTCGGCAGACCTCCTTGTTCCAGCGAACCCTATGGATATGTGCGATGTTGATAGTCCAGAAACTACGACAGATATACCTGGGCCTAGAAAGGCAAAGAAGACCGAAGAGGTCCATGATTTAGACAACACATTCGTGAAGACCGCTTCCATCTCAACAGATCAAGGAGGAGATGACGGAGAGATAGATGGCATAGAAGTTGAACTGAAGAAAGGCGAAGTTAAATTGCCTAGAGACGAGGAGGACCCCTCAAATAAAAGGAAGGTTTCCCCTCCGAAACCTTCTTCAAGGTAGAAATCAAAAGCAACCAGGACCAAATTTGAGACCACCCTCACTTCAGATGACTTCGACTTTATCGTCACAACACTGAACGATGGTTCGATGGAGATAGTAGAGAAGAAGGAAGCTAAGTAGGAGGAGGTGTTTAGTCGGATTAAGGATGAGCTCCAAGGGGTGCAACAAACAATACAGTCCAGCCATGCAGTTTCCACTGCGCCTCTGTCAGTAGGAACATCAGAACTAGGTGATGATCCAACACAACTACACCGCATTACTGATACAATCGAATCTCACCTTCGATGATCTCAGGAAGAGATAGCAAAAGCCACCCAGGCTTTAGAGAAAGTACATAAATACCTAGAGGAGAAACGTTGTTCTAAAGAATGGGAAAAGCTTTCTCTGCAAGCGAAGTGGGATGAAGAAAAAGTACAGTTATAACAAAGCAAGGAACAGTTGCTCGCCTAGCAAATCAAAGTTAAGGAAATGGTTCACAGAGCACTTCACTCTGTGACATTCATTGAAGTAAAGGTTGAAGAGAGAGTCCCACAACAGGTGGTGCAACTCGAAGAATTAATCCAACAACTCCAATAGCGCATAGCAGACTTGGAGCTCTGCACTGTGCCCTAGACCCCTCAAGACGTAAGGGACCAGCGAGAAGAAACTTCCCGCAGCGCAGTCGACAGATTAAAATATCTTGCCTTGGAGTGCAAGCAGCTGAGTAATTTAAGTGCCCAGACATAGGAGAACCTCACTAAGAACCCAGAATTACAGACACTAGAGTCCTCTAGGAAGTGAAGCAACATGCAAATACACTATAGGTGCAACTGAAGGCCCTGTCAGCTGTAGACATAATGAAGAGGTCTCATGAACAATGTACAACTCAACAAAATATCCATATGCTTCAAAGAAAAGTGATGGAAGTCACTCAACAACTTCAACCTGTGCAAGATAAGGAATGCTAGTTGTTTACAGAGGTGGAGAGCCAAGGAGCAGAATTAGAACAGGTTGTCACCGCAATAGAACAATGCCTAGAAGGGCCAGTGAATGATGCAGTAATCCAGGAGTTCACTGAACAAGAGGCCACAACAAAGCAACAATTCGAAGCAGCTTAGGCCAAGCTCAAGGCATTCGAAGTTGAACTGATCAGACTAGAGTGACTCAAGACGAGTCATAGGTGAGTGTTGGGGGCCTGTTGGCGCTTGACCAAGTTTTGGGAGTTTCTTGGTCATGTTGACCTATTTGAGACTTCGACAGACTTTCAAAGGAGGAGTGCAAGATGAAGCAGAGATCATGGAATCTCGAACCCCCTTTGGGCCCCTTTTTGGGTTTTTGGGAATATGCAATGGGAATGGGATGTTGGCCCATGGGTTTACCCATGTTTAGGCCTATTTTGTATGTATAAATAAAAGGATAGGCAATGTAAGTTGGTAGTAGCTGAAGAGAATAGTGCATCTATATGATGTGAATGCATGCTAAGTGTGAGTAGAGTCTGAAAGTGATTTGTGCATGACTGTAAGAGACTTGAAGAGCTAAGTGCAGGTCCTTGTAGTAGATTGTGGAGAGATTAGTGCTATGAGCGCAAGGAAGAAGGATCTAGTGAGATGCGCAGATCTTCTGTCCTGTGCAGAGTAAGGGTTTTGATGGCTTTGTGCTTGTAACTGATTTACCGAAGACAATAAAGAAGAGTTGGTGGATGTAGCCCCAGGGTGGGGTTGAACCACGTAAACATTGTGTTATGTGCTTTGTGCTTTGTATTGATGTGTTCATATGTTATATGCTAAGTGTTCTGATATGTTTAAGATAGATCTTCTTATGCTTAGTGCTACTGATATGTATAATGATAGATCTGATATACATGAATATGATTAGTGCTTGATCTACCAGATCTGACCTATTTACTTATGATAAGTGCTTAAATACATTAGATCAGTGTTAATGCTGCAAAGTACTGTCTTATAAGCGAAGTGGTAATTGACTGTATCTTGAGGAACTGATGGTGCTAAGTTCTTTATTAAGTAGTACGTTCATAGATCTGTGTCCTAGCTAAGGTTGTAGACACCTAAGTCTTGCAACCACCCCTACCTCTACCTCGGGTGAGACTTCATCTGCTTCGCAGGTGTTTCTGAAAGGGCCTGTAGTTAGGGCTTTGTTGGTGCGTTGTTGTAGCATTGAACCTTAGGTCTGCCCATATGCCAACATGTATCTATGGTCAGGGCAACCACCGAGGAGAAAGCCATCATGCGAGCCCAACACTTGGATTTTATTTACTCTCAGCCAGATACTCTTTATGATATTATCCTACATTCTCCTAGGCCATTGACAGATCCTAAAAATCCAAACCAAGGACCCCATGATAATGGTGTGGTGGATTTTGTTTCCCATACCTCTCTAGCCTAATCAGTTAACCAGATGGATCACAAGTCTCTCTCGTCACACTCATCAGCTTCTAGCTCTAATGCTCAAACTGCAACAATCCCTAATCATACCTCCAAGGAGAATTAAATGTAATCCATGCAACCAAATAATCCTCTGTTGAAAATTATGTTGTTATTGATGTTAAATGGAGAAATCCTTGGATGTCATTGATGTCACAAGCAGGGGGAGATGACCATTGTCGTTAATGAAGGAAGGAATATTGTGTTTCCATGTCCAAGGACCATGAAAGGATATCGTATTTTCATGGGATCGAAATAAGAATCAGAGAAATTTGGTGTAATTTGAAAGTTGCATAAATTAGAAATTGACAACTAAGATTAGATCTGGGAGAGGAGCCTCACAAGATCGATGACTCTTGTTGATTGTCCATAGGACCCTGAAAGAAAGAGATTTAGGGTTTCATAAATGTATATCAGAGATTTCTATCTCGACTCTGACATCAATACTCCGAGGATGAGATATAACATTTCAAATAATCTAGTGATTCACTCAAAGTCAAAAGATATCCCAATCAAATATAATTTTATGAGGGAACAAGTAAATGATAAGATTGTCAAGATGGAGTATGTTCTTACCAAGGAACAAATAGAAGAAATATTTATAAAACCCCTACCTAGAGATACATTGTAGTATTTGAGACATAAGATGGGAGTTATTCCAATTTCTCATTGAAAGCATCAACTGAAAGTTGTTGGGAGCTCAACAAAACCAAAAGCTCAGGGGGAGAGTGCATATGGTTGCACGTTGAAAAGCATAATGAAGAGTATTGCATTAAGGGGAGCTATAGAAATATTGTTGGCTACAATGAAGAAATTACCAAATACATAAACCCTTTTCCATTGATGTCAAAGGGGGAGAGAAACGATACAGGGGAAGACTTGCAGACATAGGAGACTTGCACATAAGAATTGCATATACTAGTGTAAAAATATGTGTTGCCATCAATGAAAAAGGTGGATATTGTTGGAAATTGTGTTGTCATTGATGTTAAATGTAGAAATCCTTGTATTTCATTGATGTTAAAATCAAGTGGATAATGACCATTATCGTTAATGAAGGAAATAATATTGTGTTTCCATGTCCAAGGATCATGAAAGGATATTGTATTTACATGTGATCGAAAGAAGAATCAGAGCAATTCAATGTAATTTGTAAGTTGAAGAAATAAAAAATTGACGGCTGAGATTAGATTTAGGAGAGGAGCCTCACCATATCGACGACTCTTGTTGATCTTCCATCGGACTCCAAAAGAAAGAGATTTAGGGTTTCAGAACTTCATATTTTATCTTTCTATCTCGACTCTGATGCCAATACTTTGAGGTTGAGATCTGATCATTCATACAAGAGGGAGAATCAACAACCATGATCTATCATAGATCATAATACAAGGAAGATAATTTGGAGCAGAACTTCGACATGTCTGAGTATTAACTCCGACCACATGGATTAATCATGTCCATCTATTTCGAGAAGTGATCAATGACGAATATTAAACTCCTGAACAAAGATCGACAATGTAGAACTATTCAGAGCGATGTGGTTCCATCAGAATTCAAGTTTTCAGAGTATTTAGCTCAGGCCATTATGAGACACTATGATGGAAGAAGCTATGAATCAATAGGGATTGTTGATATATCATAGTAATAATGAATTAATATGAACCATTGATCTATCAGAGCCATAACTATCAGAGGAGGAATATTGACAGAGTAATTTGCGTTCTGATACAAAGGTATTGAAGAATATTTCATTCTTATCCTTGATTTGTGTGTCGTATGCCCATATTCTATGTTCATATGTTAATAATGGAAAGATGATATTAGATCTTAGATAGAGGTATATCCAGATCGAAAACGAGCATCAATCTTCATTCGAAGTCCGAAAGAATGGTAGAATAATTTTGGAGTTAGGTATTTGTAGTCTAAAGGATACTCTGACGAAGAGAAGTCTGACCAATGGATAAGATCTATTCAAAGGGAATAGATCGACGATTCCTAGAAGGACACGTAAGAAACAAGGATAATTCCATGTGTCCAATGCTAAGTAAGAACAACAATAGAGTAGAGAAAGAGGAAGGGATGACATCATAGGCTTGGAGGCACCACATCATCCAATACATGTGGAAGGAGTCCATGTGGAGGACAAATAAGTGTCATGTCAGCACCACATCAGATACACATGTCTGACTTCATACGGTTCCACATAAATACTAGGATAGTTCCATGAAATCAGGCAAGTGTAAAGTATCGAAGAATATTCCTTTTTGATACCTTCAGATCTTATCAATCGGTGTTCAATATATTTGGGAAGTTTCACATCTCCGATAAGAGGGGTATCGAAGAATATTCCTTTTTTAATACAATCAATCGACGTTCAAAATATTGGGGAAGTTGTATATCTCCGATGAGAAGGGTATTGAAGAATATTGGGGAAGGGTATAGCTCAGACTTCATGGTCCCGATAAACATGATAACAGATCGACAACTGAGATTAAACATGACCCAAAGACTAGATTTAACAATTGTGATCTATCTAAAAGCGATTAGATAGTTACTTTGCATTGTAATTATGTTATGTGGACGTAATGAGATCAACAAATGATATCAATCCGAGATCCAAATAGGATGGTTGTTGAGCATCGAAGACACATTGTGTAAGTCTGTATTGATTCAATAGGTAGTGAGAGGATCGACGGTTGAGACTCAATCTAAAGGAAGATCCAATGGTTGATGACTGATGATATTTGTGCCATGAACGATAAGCAAGATCATGCATGAAACATGGAAGGAATTTAGGACCAGTTGGAAGGATTTTATTTTAAGCATGATCTTAATAGAAATCTAGAGGCGACCTTAGAAGAACATTTTGTGTATGTGAAAAATATGTGGAGCAAGAAAATTCTATAAGTAATGATGGCTTAACCGAGTTAGTGTGAGTGAGAAATGTGAAGAAGTGAGGCTCTGAATTTCACAATAGAAGCGTGGAAGAAATGAAGAAGATATTAAGTCTGATAACAGAAAGGATGAAGCATGTTGGAGAGGTCTTCTGAAGAAAACTACAAATTATAGATTTTTCAGGGTGGCAAGGTGGAGAAAGGAAGGGAATTGGTGTCTCCTACATGTTATTTCCTGTGAAAAATAATTATGTGGGTTGGTTCCCATTGGAATCAGCTGGTGCTCAACAAGGGGATCGGTGTCCCTGTAGGTTGTTTTCTGCAAAGATTATCGCAGATGGGTGTCTATTGTAAGTTGGTGCTTACAAATTTTTATAAATAAAGTTTTTTTGTTTTCTCCCATTTGGTTTTCCACGATAAATATATGTGTATTGTGAATTGTATGGTTTAATTATTTATAATTGACTACTGGTAAATAACATGTTTTGATTAGAATAAAATCACGGTAAAAATAATTGTATAATATTGATTCACCCCCCTCTCAATATTCCAACAATTGGTATCAGAGTACGTTCCTTCAGGAACAACCTAACCGTTTGAAGGTGAATCCTCACAATGGATGGACAATAAGGGTTCTCCATAGACAAAGCCCCAAAATTTGATGGATCAGAATATGTATTCTGGAAAATAAGAATGCAAGTTTTTTTTATGTCACTCAGATATGATGTGCAGGCTTCAGTAGTAACTCATTGTACAACTCTGGACACTCCTGCAACTGATAAGTCTCAGTAACAATAATTCAAGGGTCTGGAATGTTATTCTTTGAGGATTAACAAAATCAATATATACCAAAGTCATGTATTTTTCATCAGTTAAAAAGATGTGGGACAAACTAGAAAACATTTATGAAGGAGATGATAAGGTTAAGAGAGAAAATTTACAAGTCTATAAAGGACAATTTGATACTCTCAAGATGAATGAAGAAGAGAAAATTGCAGCCTATATTCTTCATGTGGATGATGTTGTCAACTCCATCAAAGGATTAGGAGAAGATGTTGAAGAAACTAGTATTGTACAGAAGGTGCTCAGATCACTTCAAGAGTTAATCCCAAGATATCAATTATTGAATAAATGAAGGATATGGATAATCTAACAGTGGATGAGTTGCATGGAACCCTAACTGCATATGAAATGAGAATAGAACATGATAACTCACCAAGAACATCAAGGAAGGAAACATCCTTTAAGGAATAAAAGAAGATAGACTACAAGATAAGTGATTGTTCAACCAACGAACCGAATGAGGAAGAAGCAAACTTTAATAGGAAGCTCAAAAATAGATACAAAGGTAAGATCCATTTCAAATGTTTTAATTATGGAAATATATGAAACTTTTTTCATAAATGTCTTGATGCAAATACCAATGAGAAAGAAGAATTTAATTTCAAGAAAACCAACAAAAGGAAGATTGAAAAGAAGTAAAAACATTTGAGACAGAGGAAGAATCTATACACCATTGAAGACAAATGTTCATCAAATGATAGTGACAATTAAGCAGATGATATTCCCTTTATGGGTCTAGAAACAAAAATAGATGAGGATAAATACTCAATATAAGAAAACAATTTTGCAGAAGTAAATCTTGAAGCATAACTCATTAGTGCCCTAGAAGAAAATTACAGACTTAAGGACAAGAATAGAAAGCAAAAGCGGGAACTAGAGAAATATGAAAAGAAGGAATATGATGATAAGGAAAGAGAGAAGACAATAACTACCTTAAAGGTTCAAGTAAAAGAATAAAATAAGATAAAATAAGTTATAAAGGCTCAACAAAAATAAAAAGAGGATGTATGCAACACTCTTGAATCTGAAATAGTCCTCCTAAGAAAGAAGCTGGAGAAATTAGCAAGAAGCTCTACAACTTTAGATGAAATCCTAAATCATCAAAGAGAAGCATTTGATAGAATGGGTAGTGGATACAGTAACGAGAATAAATTTATCAATGAAGAAGCATCAACATCTTCAAAACAACCAAGAGAAGAAAGAACCAAGAACTATGTTGAAACTCTCAAAAATCCAATCAATGTTGAAGAACACAAAAGGGAAGAACAATATGATGCACAAGAGACAAATTTTACTGACAAGGACTGAATCTGGAGACATATACCATCAATATGGAATCACACAACCATGTATCAAAAATATTTCTATATCTATTGTTATTCCTGTAACGAATTTGCTCATAAACCAATAAACTATAGAATACATATATGAAGAGATTACATGAGGAATAACTACCAAGATACTCAAGTATTCTCAAGGAGAAATTACAATTCATTTTCTCCCCTGATGAATCACAACCTAATATGTTATAACTAAAAAAGTTTTGGACATATAGAAAAGTACCGTAGAAGTAATCTCAAGCAAGCTTCACCTATAATGAAAATAAGGTGGGAACAAAAGAAAGAAAATTCAATGTTTGTTCAAGAAACCCTCTGTGCTCGGAAAAATAAGGATAAGTGGGTTATCGACATTGGATTTTCTAGTCATATGATAAGAGATATAACAAATTTTATCACCTTGAATAAAAGTGAGGGCAACGTTACCTTTGGAGACAATGGCAGATTGAAGATAGTTGGAAAATGCACCCTCAGCCATGACAATGGAAAATCTTAGATAGAAAAGGTTTTGTGTGTTGAAATTCTAAAACATAATCTTCTCAGTGTAAGACAAACATGTGATTAGGGACACAATATCATATTTAATTCCTAATAATGTGAGATAAGAAAAGAAGACTCAGGCAAGTTGATAGAAAAGGGAATCAGAACCCCAAATAATGTATATGTTCTTAATGAAATCACTAGAGAAAAGTGCTTTATAGAACAAACAGATGAATGTTGTTTGTGGCACAAAATATTGGGTCATATGAACTTTGAAAATCTAGTAAAAATCAGTACCAAACAAGTAGTAAGAGACATGTGAAAAATCATAAAACCCTCTAACACTATTTGTAAGAAATGCCAGCATGGAAAACAGTCAAGGGTGAACTTCAAAATAAAGGAATATGCAACTTACAAGCCTTTGGAACTTGTACATACAGATCTTTGTGGACCATAAAGGAATAGAATCTTGCAAGGAGAGTACTTCATGTTACTCACTGATGACTAGATGAGAATGACTTGGGTTACTTTCCTCAAAAATAAATTTGAAGCATTTGAAAAATTCAAGGCATTCAAAGCTCTAGTTGAGAATGAGACATAGATAAAAATCAAATGTTTAAGGTCAGACAATGGAGGTGAATTCACATCCAACGAGTCTGTGAAATTCTATGAAGCACATGGAATAACAATACAATATGCATCAACAATAACTCCTCAACAAAATGGGGTTGTTGAAAGGAAAAATGGGCATGTACAAGAAATTGCTAGAATGATGATAGATGAAGCAGGTCTATCAAACAATTTTTGGAGAGAGGCAGTTTATACAGCTGTATAAATCCTAAATAGAGGACATATCAGAATCAACAGTGACAATAAACCTTATGAATTATGGAAAGGGTGACCAAAATATGTCAAACACTTCATAATTTTCAGGAGCAAGTGTTACATAAGACGAGACGATGAGGACTTAGGAAAATTTGACCTAGGAATCTTTCCTGGATACTCATCAAGAAGGAAAGCCTATAGGTGTTACAATAAAAGGATACATAATATTGTTGAAAGTATTAATGTCATAATAGATGAAGAAATCAAGTACACTAAAGAAGAAGAAGATGAGCATGAAGAAGAAGAACAAGAAAATGAAGAAGAATGAGAGGAAGAAGAACAAGCAAATGAAGAAGAAAAGGAGGAAAAAGAACAAGAAAATGAAGAAGAAAGGAAATAAGTGTTGGACATGGTGTTATGTTTTCATTGATGTCAACAACGGTTAATATGGATTTATCATTGAAACAAGTATCTGACTATACTAGTTGCAAAAATTGACAGTAAAGAGTGAAGAACAATGTTGATCGTTGGATCAAAATAAGAGCATGATCGAGCGGTTAGAATGAAGAAACGATGTTGATCATTGGATCAAAATGAAATCATGATCATATGGCTGGGATATCTTTCTATGAGTTTGTTGAGCAACCAAAAAAAAAGAAGGCTAAGTATCATATTCTATTGATATCACTTGAAAATTTCTAAGTATGGTTCATTATGGAGGTAACAAAAGTTGGGCGTACATTTTGATGACATTCTATAATATATATGAATCCGTGAGTCTGAGAGTCCGTGAGCCTGAGAAAAATAACTTCAATTTTTTGCTAAGTATAGTTCATTATGGAGGTAACAGAAGTTGGGCGTGCATTTTGATGACATCCTAGAAGATATATGAGTGTGCGAGCCCGAGAAAAATCACTTAATTTTTTTTGTAAGTATAGGTTCATCTTGGAGGCTATAAAATTTGGGTGTGTGTTTTGATGAAACCCAAGAAGACATGTGAGTCCGCAAGTCCAAGAGTCCGTGAACCCAAGAAAAATCACTTAAATGTTTTTCCAAGTATAGGTTCATCTTGGAGCTTGCGGAAGTTGGGAGTGCATTTTGATGACACCTGAGAAGACATGTGAGTCTGTAAGTCCAAGAGTTTGTGATCTCGCCACATAAATAATTCTAAGTAAAAGTCCATGTTTAAAATGAATAAGAACCGTCCACTCAATGGTTGATTATATCCTAATATTTGATCTGTCTAAAGCACCTAGATAAAATAAGGACCGTCCATATCACTGGGTGATTAAGTTAGAGTCATTGGATCAAAATCTGCTCAGGAGTAAGGAAAGCCATTGAATCAACTCATGGGTACAATCCCAATTGTTTGTTGGTAAAAGGTAAATTGGGTTGAAGGAAGCGCATAGGTTCCTAAAATAGTTATGCATGAATAACATATATATGCACATCGAAATCAATGGTAAATATTTAATCTTGATCTTGATCCTATGGTAGCGAAGTCTCTACAAAACCAGATCTTAGTGCAATGAAGAAATTGACATTTTTAATCAATTGCATGAAGGGTTTTCGTATCGATCATTCCATAAGGAAGATTGACATGAGAAAAATCAAACCATAATTAATCTACAAAGGATTTGAAGTCGATTAAGTTAATTTTAATTGCAGTCTATTGTGAATGAAGAGGCACATTGGTTCATTATTAAAAGACACAATGGTTCACTGATGCACACCATTTGGAAATATATATATACTCATAAGAATGAAGAATGGAAGTGTGACTCAGGGAGATATCTGAGTCTATGATACTTGAAGCAGAGCCACAAGAATAAGATTGCAGAGTAAAAATGTGCAGTGAGGATGAAATGAAGGAGCTCGAGAGGATTGTAGTCCTCTACATGTTGAAGAATGAACAACAAGGAGTTACAACTTCCTTTCAAGTTGGTGCTTGAAGAAAACATGGGGTCAATGCCTCCTTCAAATTGGTGCTTAAAGAATACAGGGGGTTGGAGCCTCCTTTCAACTTGGTACTTGGAGAAGTAGGGAGTTGTAGCTTCCTTGAGTAGGTGCTCAAAAAATAAGGGGATTTGTGTCTCCCAGAGTCGATGCTCTAAAGAGGATTGGTGTCCTTCACAGTCACATATTATCCTTTATAAAATTTGTAATTCTAGTTAATTATATTTATATAATTGTTTTTAAATACAATTCCATTGTTGATCGATTGTGCTGAATTAATAAAATAAATAATTAATCACTAATTGTTTAAAAAGGTAATATTGATTCACCCCACCCCCTTATAGTATTTCCAACAATTGGTATAAGAGTAGATGCCTTCATCATAGTCTAATAACTGGAAGGTAGATTCTGCATAATCCAATGGATCGACAAGAAGGAATGTCTTCCACCAAAGCACCTTTGTTCAAAGGGAATTATTATGCACTTTTGAATGTGAGGATGAAAGGCTATATAATGTCCCTGGGTTGTGATATTTGGCAATTTTATAGAAGATGGGTACACTACACCTTCTACTCCTCCCACAGACACAACTGGAAATAAGCTTTGCAATGACAATGCAAGAGAATCCAATGCCATCCTCGGAGGATTATTCAATCCTATATTTGCGAAAGTAATGCATTGTAAGTCAGAAAAATAAATCCGGGACAAACTAAAGGACATATATGAAGGAGATAGAAAATTCAAAAAGGCCAAACTACAAACCTACAAAACACAATTTGAAAACCTAAAAATGAAAGAAGAAGATAACATAGCAGAATATCTTCAGAGAGTAGATGAAGTGGTCAACTCAATCAGAGAATTAGGAGAAAATCTCAAAAATCAATCGATTGTCCAAAATATCTTGAGATCATTACCCATGAGATATGATGCCAATGTTTCTACTCTTGAAGACAAACCAGACCTTGATAATCTCATAATGGATGAATTACATGTGATCCTCATAGCCTATGAGATCATAACAGGGAAAGAAAAACCAAAAAAATGAGAAACAACCTTCAAAGCATCAAAAGCAAAGAATCAACAAGAGAAGGTGTCTAATGAAGATCAATCTGGAATATTTGATGAAGAAATAGCTAACTACATGAAGAAACTCAAGAAAGGAATTGGTAGATACAAGGGAAAGTTTCCTCTAATGGGCTTTAACTCTGGAAAGATTGGATATGTTGCTTCCAAATGTCTCTATCCAAAACAAGAAGAAAGTGACGATGAAAAAAATTTCAAAGAACATAAGAAGATCCAAACCAAAGACAAAAGTAAGTTCTATAAAAAGAAGAACACCTTTTACATTGAAGAAAACATTATCTCATCTAAAGAAATTGAAGAGGAAGAGGAATCTAAGCACCTATTTATGGGTATAGAAACTCAAAATAATCACACTAAAAATACCTTTGAGATTGAAGAAGAAAACTTTGATATTGAAGGAGAAGTAGATTTTGAAGCAGAACTGATTAGTTCTATGGATGAACTCAAAAAGTATAAAAAGAAGAACAGAGTGTTAAGAGTACAATTGCTAGGATTTGAACAAGCACAACAAACAAGATAAAAGGAAGTTTCAAAAATAATAAAAGAATCAGATCAAGTCATCATTGGATTGAAAACTCAGCTTCAAGAATTCAAAAGAAATAAAGAAATATTGAATGAACAATTCAAGGAAAAACAACAAGTTTTTAAAAAGCTAGAGGATGAAATTAGTCAATTGAAAGAGAACTAGAAAGAGGAAATCACCAGACAAAGTTTGAGAATAGTTCAAAGATTTTGAATGATATTCTTAATAGCCAAATATCACCAAATGATAAAACAAGAATGGGATTTGACCAAAACTCAACCTCTACTGCACATAAAACTAATAAAAAGTCAATCAACTATGCGAATTCTCTTAGAAGTTCCTTAAAAAAGAAGATAACAAGATGAATATGGAATCATTAAAAACTGCTTTTTAATAGATAAGCACCTCTTCCAAAAGGAAAAGGAAATACAATTATCAGAAGGATGGTATCAGAAGGAAAATGAAATATAGTGACCAAAAGGACCCCCCCTAATAGATATCAACATATCTTCCTTGGATATTGCTATTCATGCAACAACTTTGGACACAAAGTAGTACATTGTAAAGCCTATAGAAACTACAAATCAAGAAATGTCCAAAGATATAAGAATAACAAGAATGATGTAGAGAAAATAAATTATAATTCATTATGTCCTTTAAAAGAGTACAATGTTGAATGTCACAAGTGAAACAACTATGGCCATAAAACCATTGAATTTAGATCACCAATGAAATCCTTGAAGACAAGCAACTCTAACAAACATGATAAGAATATAGGGAAAGAAAATCATATAGAAGTGTTACACATTATTTTTGTCATCCCTATGACCGTTAATTATGTAAACCTATATGTTTCCTTTAGAGGGGTTAGTGGCCTGAGTTCCTGAAGAGAGAAGGGAGAAGAACTTTTCCTGAGAAAAGAAGTTGCATTTTCCTGTGTAAAAACCTTATAAAAAAGGAAGTTCGCAGGCTGCCTATGTATTAGGGTGCGAG
>SNQJ01S0041251.1:45343-70594 GCA_010110895.2 Picea sitchensis | reverse complement strand
AAACAACTTATTCTAACAATCTTGGCCAAGATAGGACCAGAATATGTTGTATATGTTTCCAATTTCAATTATGGTAGATGTCTTTTTGGAACAAATTGGAAAATGCCTACGATGACTTAGTTCATTGAGTCTCTCACACAAGAGTAGAAAAAACTCATATAGATGGGCCTCATCAAGGATCCTAAATCACATGCACTCACCATGCATGATGGAAAAGGATCATCCAAACAGAACATGAAGGAGAAACATAACGAGAAGGAGGGATATTCCAAACCCTTTAACGATTCTTCAAATTCCAAATACTCTTCAGATTCCAAGAAGAAGAATAAGTGAAATAAGTGCACATATTGCAATAAACCGAATCGTGAAGAATCCACATGCATGAAGAAGCAGATCAATCTTATGACACATGTACTTCAAAAGAATAACCTTGGAGACTTCGTTCCTGAAGGAGCCAAGAATAAGAAGGAAGAAGACCATGCACCTAAGAAAGGTAATCATCATGCTCTGGTTGCAATTAATTCCTCATTTGATTCATGGATTATAGATTATAGTGCATCCCATCACATGGCATCTAAAGAGGAAGTTTTCTCTTCTTTGATTCCATGCTCAAGACCCCCTATTCTCATGGGGGATGATACTCCAGTAGCAGTAGCAGGAGAAGGGAGAGTGGAACTCCACAATGGTAGTTTTGAGAATGTTTTACATGTTCCAAATATTTATATGAATCTTCTCTCAGTTTATCACATCACTTAGAAAGGTAAAAAGGTTGAATTTACATCCGATTCAATTTCAGTAATTGACATGCATGGAAATTCTATCATTTCAATTGGTGAGGTGGATCACAAGTCAAGGTTGTATAAATTCACTAAGTTTTTTGATGATGACTCTTCTTTTCTACTTACACATGAGGAGAGTACTTTGCATGCACCTCTAGTGCAACATGCATATACTCTTGTGCTTCCATCAGTTTTAGACATCAGAGATGATTCCATGCACTTAGATTATGTACATGGAAATAAGAAGGCAGTACATCCAAATAAGAATCCATCGTTGAAGCTTCAATAGATGCCCAAGAAGGAATAGTTCACACTTCAGGAAGAAGGTATCCTTACAGAGAATTCATTGGATTCGAGGAGGACCCGATCTCAGCAGGAGGAGCCTTCTCATGTACTTTTAGCTTCAGAACTTGCGATGCCCATGCATTGCTATATGGTTCAATATTCTAATCCATAGCTCTACAGTGAGGATATGGGAAATCGATTATGGAAAGTAGCCATGCAAAAGGAGTATGACTCACTCCTAAAGAATCAGACTTCGCATCTGGTTCCACTTCCACTAGAAAGGAATATTTTTCAGGTGCATATGGGTGCACAGGATCAAGAGGTACAAGACTAGATAGGTTTCCAAAGGACTTCATCAGATCCATAAATATTTCTACATCTTCACAAATACTTTCAATGAGAAGAAGTTTCAGACTTTGCAAGATCATCTTGTAGTTAAGAACACAGTTTCCTAGGAGATGCCATTTTCTTCTTTTGATACATTATCTTTTGAGGGGGGGGGTTTGTTCCCACGTGGTTTTCCCTCTTTCCTCACTTTTATTCAGTGTTCATTAGTTGCATTGTAAATGAGTACCTAATATGGCCTAGTAGCTGGGACCCTTTTTTTACTCCATAGTGATGTTCAGAGGGGGTGTTGGAGAAATTTCTATTTTTGGCACACTAGTTTAGTGGGAGTTAACTGACTAATTCTATTTTAGAATTTCTAATTTTATACCATCACTATTATCCATGCATTACTAATTATAGGATTTCATAGCCTATATGAGTGAAGATCACTCACTCATTGAACATATCATAATATACATTGATTCTCATTCTTCATATTGTATCTCTCTTCCTTTTCTTGATAAGCTTTGTTTGTGTATGCTTTAGCTAGGTCTCCTGTGCAGGTTTCCATGAAACACTGACACTTTGTCTTCGAATGCATGACATAATTCTTGGAGTATTTAATGCATCATTATTGTCACACGGTATTCACATTGGTTTATTATACTCTACCTAAATGTCCTTCAATGTTTGTTTCATCCAGAGTACTTGTGTACACCATGCTACTGTTGTAATGTATTTTTCTTCTAATGTGGATAGGGAAATTGATCATTGCTTCTTGTTGAACCAAGAAACTAGACTGTTGCCTAGAAAGAATGCTCCACCACTAGTGCTTTTCCTATAATCTATACTATCTTCTCAATCTACATCAATGTAAGATATCATAGTAAATTATTTTCCCATGGGATACCATAAACCAAATTTCAACATGCCTTTCAGATATCCAAATATTCTTTCTACTTTCTACACATGTGTTTCCTTTAGTGCAACTTGAAACCTTCCAACTAACCCTACTGCCTGCATAATATATGGTCTTGAAGCTATCACATATAGAAGGCTGCCTATAATTGATCTCTACAAGGTTTGATTTGATTCCTTTGATTCATATTCTTTACTTATCTTGCAATCAGTGACCATGGGTGCATTGACAGGTTTATAGTATTCCATTTCAATCTTCTTCAACATCTCTTTGATATAGTTGGTCTGAGAAATGAATATGCATTTGCCGGTTTGAGTAATTTGTTGTCCTAGAAAGAATGACAATTCTCCAAGCATGGGAATCTCAAATTATTTTTTCATTTCTTTTGCAAAATTTTGGCTCATTATATCAACATTACTTCCAAAAATGATATCATCCACATAAACTACAATGATTAATATCTTTGCATTGTCTATTTTGATGTAAATATTTCTATATGTTGTTCGTCTTTTGAAACCTTGTTGTTGCAAGTACTTTTCAAGTGTTAATACCATGCTCTAGGAGATTGCTTTAGTCCATAAAGTGCTTTCTTGAATTTACAAACATTATCTTCATCTTATGAAAATAAGAATCCTTCAAGTTGTTCAATTTACACTTCTTCCTCTAAATCTTCATTCAAGAATGTTGACTTGACATCCATCTGATACACCTTAAAATTATTGAATATTGCAAATGCCAAAAAAAATCTAATGGCTTCTAGTATTGCAACATGAGAAAAGGTTTCTTCAAAGTCAATACCTTCTACTTGAGCATACCCTTTACAGACCAATCTTGCTTTATTTCTTACTAATTTTCCATATTCGTTTAACTTATTTTTGAATACCCACTTTGTACCAATCACATTTTTATATTTGAGTCTTGGGACAAGTTCCTGTGTCTGATTTTTCTCAATTTGGTCTAACTCTTCTTCCATAACATTCACCCAATGTTGATCATTACTAGATTTTGCAAATAATTTAGGCTCTATTTTTTTAAGTAAAGAGATATTTTCTTGTACATAATTTCATTCCAGTTTTCTCTTAGTCTGAGTCTTATCATTTCTATCACCAAGAATTAAGTTTTATGGATGATTTTTATGCAAAAACCTTGATGATGTTTGTGTATCTTGGAATTCTATTTCTTCTTCTTCTTCTTCTTCTTCATATTCTTCTTCTTCTTATTTGTTGTAATCAATTTCTTCTACTTCCAGTTGGTTCTTGTGTTGTATTTATTCATCTATTTTGACGTTAACACTTTTAGTAATCTTCTGCAGTCTTTCATTGTAACATCTATAGGTTTTTCTTCTTAATGAATATCCAAAACAAATTTCTTCATCTTCTATTGATTCAAACTTTCCTATATCCTCATCATCTCATTTGATGTAACACTTTCTTCCAAATATTTTGAAGTGTTTGATAGATGTTGGTTGACATTTCCATAGTTGATAGGGTGTCTTGTCACTATTGACTATGATTTTCCCTCAGTTTAGAATGTAGACAACACTGTAACTTGCTTCTCTCCAAAATCTATCTAACAGTTTTGCTTCATTTAACATTGTCCTGGTGATTTCTTGTATATGTTTTTGTTTCCTTTCAATTACTCCATTTTGTTGAGGAGTCCTTGCAAGTGAATACTATCTTCTTATTCCATGAGCTTCACATAATTATTCAAATTCATTTGTTGTAAATTCACCTCCATTATCTGACCTTAAAAAATTTATTTTCATATCAGTCTCATTCTCAACTAAAGCTTTGAATTCTTAAAAAATTTTAAACGCCTCAAATTTATTTTTAATAAAGGTAACCAAAGTTATTCTTGTATAATCAATAATGAGAAACATAAAGTGGCTTTCTCCTCGCAATATTTTTTTTCTTGTTGGTCCATAAAGATCTATATTCACAAGTTCCAATGGTTTGGATGCTGCAAATTCCTTTGTCTTGAAGCTCAATCTTGATTTTTTTTCCATGCTGGCACTACTTGCAAACAATGCTTGAGGGTTTTGTGATCTTTGGCATATCTCTTATTGCATGTTTGATACTAATTTTTACTAAGTTGTCAAATTTCATATGGCCCATTCTTTTAGGCCACAACCAAATTTCATCTATCTTTACCATAAATAATTTTTCTCCATTGATTTCATCAAGAATGTATATATTGTTTGGGTTTCTGATGGATTTTGCAGCCAACTTTCTTGAATTTTCTTTTCCAATATCACATTCTCAGGAGTTAAAAGTAAAAGTGTATCCTTGGTCACACATCTATCTTACACTGAGAAGATTATGTTTCAATTTTTTAACACACATGACCTTTTCAAACTTATATCTTCCATTGTCAAGACTGAGAGTGCCCTTTCGAACTATCTTTGAATTGCCATTGTCTCCAAAGGTAACACTTCCTTCATTCTTCTTCAGGGTGATAAACTTTGTTCTACCTCCTGTCATTTGTCTAGAGTAGCCACAAACAATATACCACTTATCCTTATTATTTTGTGCACAAAGTGTAGCTTGAATGAACACATATTTTTATTTCTTTTGTTCTCTTTGTTCATGATTTATTTCCATGATTGTTGGGGATTCTTCTTTCTGATTTTCTCTGAAATCACTTCTGCATAATTTTGCTATATGCCCATAATTATTGCAATTATAACATATGATGTTGTATTTCAACAAAGGGGAAAATGAGTTGTAATTTATCCTTGAGAATCCATGGGTATATTTGTTATTGTTCCTTATTGGCTCTTGACCAAGTTTTGGAGAACCTTGGTCATGTTTGACCAGTTTTGAGACTTCGACAGGTTGGTTGAAGGCAGAGTGCAAGGAAAAGTAGAGATTGCGGGATATCAACCCCTTCTTAGGTAATTTTTGGGTTTATGGTTTATGAAATGGGTATGGGATGTCAGCCCATGGGTTTACCCATGCCTTGGCCCCTTTTGTAATGTATAAATAAAAATCTAGGCGATGTAAGAAACACACTAGATCTAGGGAGACGAGGTGCTAAGTGCTATATTGTGTTGACTACAAGTGATGTAAGTAGTTGGATCTATGTAATTGAGTTAGCTTTGCGCATACTGTGTGCATGAGAACTTGAAGAGCTAAGTGCAAGTGGCTGTAAAGAGGCTTGGTGTTGTAACCTAGCTCGGGGAAGGAGGGTTTGGAGAGGTGCGCGCAGATCTCCTATCCTATGCAGAGTGGGTTCTTGAGGCTCTGTGCTTGTAGAATATTGATAGAAGACAATAAATAAGAGAAGAGTTAGTGGATGTAGCCCCACACTGGGGTGAACCACGTATATCCTATGTTGTGGTTGCTTTGTGCATTATAACTATTATGTTATTGATGTGATTTATGCTTAGTGAAGTGATATGTGTTAGATGCACCTCATATAATAGTATCTTAGTGCTTAGTAATGGGAATGAATTCAATATCTGATCTATTTCTATATTCTAAGTGCTTGGATGTATTGGATCTTGTGAATACCGTGTTGTTCTGTAATTAGGGTTTTCCCCTGTGAAATGAATATTAATGAATGTTAAATGCTAAGTGCTTTGTTAAGTGTTGTAATAACAGATCTGTGTCCTAGCTAGGTTGCAGACACTTGAGTCCTGCAACTACCCCTGCCTCTACCTCGGGTGAGACTTCATCTGCTTCGTAGGTGTTTCTGAAAGGGCCGATAGTTAGGGTTTTTTTGGTGTGTTGTTGAAGCATTGAACCCCGGGTCTACCCTTGTGCCAACAAATGGTTCCATTGTTGGGACCTAAAACTATGATTGTTGGGAACTGAAGAAAAGAAAGCTCTATGCGTAGATCTATTTCTTTAGTGCACAATATTCTACTTGATTGCAAATCTCTATGCTAAGAAATGAATCAGATTTGAAGAAAAGAGGTAAGATCTTAAAGCTTTGTGCTCTGGGAAAGGTAAGATAAGTGAAATTTTTTGTTTCAAAAGAATGGATCTAGGTATATCTAATAGATTTTGTCCTATTTTGAAAACTAGGGCACAACTAGAAGAAAGAAGATTGGATATGAGTAGATTTGGTAAGAATAGTGAAAGGTATGTTATTCCTATGCATAGAAAGAATGTTTGGACTAACAAATGGATGCAGGATCCTAGAAAGATTTTTTTGAGGTTACTGTGATCCTAGTGTGCATTACAGGAAAAGTTAGGGGCATTTAAAAGAAAGAGAGGATTAAATATTTGTTATAGTTTTAGAAGACCAAGACATCTTGCTAAGGAATGCCCTGGTAGGGGTCCTAGTTTTCTTTGCTGTAAAGATATGGACTATGAAGTTTTGAATTTCCCTAGAATGATTGCTAAAGTTGAAAAGATGAATATGGGAGAAGAAAACCATGAGACGGGCCAAGAAACTAAGGATGTGATGGAACCCTAGAAAGAATCAGAGACTATATTACTACAAATGAAAGAAACCCTGAATGATCATGGAGATATCAACTTATCAGAGATCTTAAATGAGAAGGAGTGCATAGAAACAAGAATAGGAGACTTCGGCATAGACTGTGTTTTGGATGAGGAAACACAGGTGAATATCATGACAAAAAGAACTTGGGAAATTTTGGGAAATCCTGCTATGGTTCCTTCATTCGAGAGAATAGGATTATTTAGAGGAAATATGATAACCCTATGTGGAAGAATTACCCAGAAATCTATGAGTGCTCATGGAACTTCGACAGAGGAAGAATTTGAGGTCATTAAATTTGTTGAGAACAACGCCCCATTTTCTATTTTGATAGGAAAAAACTGGATTGAGAAAGATCATATATGAAGGAAACAAGAAGAGGAGGACCTAGAACAAGAAAAGAAAGAACTACGGGATTTCATGGCTAGGAGAATAATGCACTTATTGGAAGAATAAGAGAACCAATCGAAGCTACTGAGGACCATATATCTAGATGTCTAAGTTGAAAGAACAAAGGAAGACTTGAAACACCTATCTGTACAAGAGAGTATAGCACCTACCCTAGAAAGAGAAGAAGTATTACTCTCAAACCCTTCGAAAGACCTTCAACAATGCAAAGTTACTATGTAAAGAGGAGATACAAACAATAATAGAAAGAGGAAAACAATGACTCAGATTACAGGAAATAAATCCAGAAAGCTCAGCAACAAGAAATAAAAGTTAGAGAAATTATAGGAAGTTCCAAGGACTTTACAGAAGGAAGGTTTGCAGAATTGGAACTTCGCTGGAATAACAGAAAACCGAAGATTGACACTTTTCCATGGCAAAGAAATATGACCATTGGAGGCGTCCCGACCGTTATCCCAACACTCCAGAATGGCTCAAACCATAGTTATGGCCATAAATATCATCATTAGACAGTTGGGACAGCACCATAACGGATGGAATTGCATTAATTAAGGAGTTCCTACTCGTTGGAGGAATCTGTTACGATGTTAGATATTTATCTCGTGGAGTGTTGCACTGAGAACACTTTTTCCAATTGTGATTATCCGAGCCCATAGAGAACTAGTTGCTTTCGCGTAGTGCCTATTGAGAGCTCACCACCCATTCTATTACTGTGATTGTTTTTTCACCGACCTGAGATACTTGATCTCGAGCATGCATGTCTGGTGACTTCAGAACAATAGAGAAATCCTTCGAAGAGATCATCATAGACCTCATGGATGAGAAGGTCATGTCCACAGGAGTCCAAGCCTTGTCAACGGGAGGAGTACAATCATCCTCATCGACTGCTCGTGGATCTGGACCATCTAGAGCTGTGACAGAGAAACGAACCAAGCATCGTGATGAATTGGCGAATGTGAAGATCATCCCATCTATCCTGCCTGACTATATCTCACCTCTGGATGGTGTGGTGAGCAGTGACAATGTCCCGAGGGACTTTGACTACACCTTGATTATTGCGTACCTCCTGAAGGGGATACACGTAGTAGGACCACAATTAGGAAAAATTATGATGTTGAAGATCAATGAATTCAACTTGGGAGACCGCAAGAACTATGGCATGCTCACCCCACACAAGTATTTGACCAAGACAAAGGGGAAGAAGTCGAATATCATCCCCCATCCGTGGACTATGGACATCGCGAGGTCCACTATCCTAAACGTAATGAAGATACCACACTTTGGAAGGCATCAGGAGGTTAACATGTGCATTAAAATTCTATTGTCTTGCTTCCATGGTGGTTATCTGTGGTTGGACAAACACATCACCGTAGATCTGGCACTAATCCATCGGATCACCAGATTAAGCATGAAAGGACCAGACCCACAAGAATTTTATCCAGGGAAGGCTGCATATACCTCCCCGGTGTAGAAAATTAAAGATACCTATGGAAATGTGGAAAAGGGGAAGCGAGGCTTCAAGGTAGCCTCCATTCAGAATGGCACAGTGCGCCTAGCCTTCCAGTTGATCGTTGGTAAGCTAGTAAGGAAGAACATACCCACACAGGTCATGGGGTTCATTGTTGAACTTGCGGGAAAATGCATTGAAGGACTACAAATGAACTGGGAAAGTTACCTCGTCAACCAGTTAGAACAAGACTGTCGCGAAGCTCGGGATCAGGGATATGAGTTTCATTTTAGTTGGCTATTGATCTTCATCACCTTCATTTCCTGGGAGATACTAGAAGGAGTGACCTTCCCTGAGATTGAGCCATCCGAACCCCTAGTTGTGAAGTTCACCACACTCTGGTATTCGAGCGACATGGAGAAACGATGGCATTCAAACGCGGTGTTCCACATATAATACCTACAGTTGAAGAGGGATATTGAGTCTTTCCCTTGTATGGCGTTGAACACCCTGCATAGGTTCAGACCATTTTTGAAGTTCTTCATAGATAGACATTTTATTTATATCACTGCACGGAGACGATCATAAATAAGAGCTCCAATCTTATTATAAGCTCACTAAGGAGGACATAGAAGAAATAAATAAGGAATGGACTGCAGAGCTCCTTATACCAATCAAACAGGTTAAACTATCCGACACCGACCTCATCAAAAGTCCTATGCTTACTCGTAAAGAGTATGATGCACCCAGTAGTAGAAGAAGGAAGAAAAATGAAGAGGTATAGGAGTAGAAGAACGCCTCAGAAGAGACTACTTCAGACTCACCTGGAGGGGGAGGTGATGATGAAGTAGACAAAGAAGAGGACAAAGGAGAAGAAGACAAGAAAAAACAAGGCGAAGTAAGACCACCTAGGGATCCTCTTGATGAAGCTAAGACTTCCAAGAAAATAAAGGTTTCCCCCATGAAACCTACATCGCGAAAGAAGTTCAAATCTAGCAAACCACAGATGCAGACTGTGCTCACAATGGATGACATAGATTTCATCATTGTCGTTATCTCAGATACCTCAGAAGATATATTACTACCCAATGAAGCCAAACAAGAGACCATGTATGAAATATTTGAAGCAGATTTGAAAGGGTTACAATAAGCTATCTACTCTAGCCGCGTAGTGTCTATTGTGCCCCCGTCATCAGAAGGAATAGAGTTGGGAGATGAGCCTGCCCAACTATGATGAATAGTAGATGTGACCGAAGCTCACCTTCTTCATGTTCAGGAAGAAAAAGAACATGCCATAGAGGCCTTAAAGAAAGAAAAAGAGGAAGACATAGAGAAACTCCAAGTTGTGCAACAGGAAAAAGACGACATCCAAGCCAAGTTTGCAGAGGATAGAACACAAATCCAAAAGGAGAAGGAATAGCTGCTAACAGAGAAGATTGGAGTTAAAGAAGCAATCACTAGAGAACTTCACTCTCTGACAGGCTTAGAACAAATGGAAGAAGACACAGTGGAAAGCCAAGTAGGGAAGCTTGTTGAAGCCATTCAACAACTCCAACAAAGGGTAACAGAACTGGAGTTACAAGTAGTGTCAAGCACTCCGTAGGAAGTGCAAGACCAAAGAGAAGAAACTGCTTGGATCACAATACAGAGATCAAGGCATTGGCCTTAGAATGTAAACAACTTAGCAGTCAAAGTGCGCATACTTACAAGCACCTTGCAGAGGACCCTGAACTAAGGACACCGGAGTCATAAATCCAGGAGGCAAAGAAGCAAGAAAAAACAATGCAAGCACAATTGAAGCCATTATCAGCGGCCGAGACGATGAAATGATCCCATGAACAACGCACATTTCAACAACAAGTCCATGCCATATAGAGTAAGGTCATGGAAGTGACTCAGCAACTCGAGCCAGTGCAGGATGAAACTTGCATACATTTTGAGGAGATTGAAGGATGAGGTGCAGAACTGGAACAAGTGGTCACCACAGTGGAACAATTCTTGGAAGGACTTGTGACGGAGAAGGTTATTCAAGATTTTTCCGAGCAGGAGGATTTGGTGAAACAACAGGTTGAGCTAGCTCGATCCAAGCTCGAGGAATTTGAGGTAGAGTTACCCAGATCAGAGTGACTTGGGACGAGTCACATGTGATTGTTGGGGGCCTATTGTCCCTTGACCAAGTTTTGGAGAACCTTGGTCATGTTTGACCGGTTTTGGGACTTCGACAGGCTGGTCGAAGGTAGAGTGCAAGGCAAAGCAGAGATCATGGGATCTCAGCCCCTTTTTAGGGAATTTTTGGGTTTAGGTTTTATGCAATGGGTATGGGATGTCGGCCCATGGGTTTACCCATGCCTTGGCCCCTTTTGTAATGTATAAATAGAAAGATAGGCAATGTAAGAAACACACTATTGCTAAGTTCAATATTGTGTTGGGTGCAAGTGATGTAAGTAGTTGGATCTATGTAATTGAGTTAGCTTTGTGAATAGTGTGTGCATGAGAACTTGCAGAGCTAAGTGCAAGTGACTATAAAGAGGCTTGGTGTTGTAACCTAGCTTGGTGAAGGAGGGTCTAGAGAGGTGCATGCAGATCTCATGTCCTATGCAGAGTGGGTTATTGAGGCTCTTTTCTTGTAGAATATTGACAGAAGACAATAAATAAGAGAAGATTTGGTGGACGTAGCCCCACACTAGGGTGAACCACGTATATCTTGTGTTGTGGTTGCTTTGTGCATTATAGTTTTTATGTTATTGATGTGATTTATGCTTAGTGCAGTGATATGTGTTAGATGCACCTGATATAATAGTAGCTTAGTGCTTAGTAATGGGAATGAATTCTATATCTGATCTATTTCTATATGATAAGTGCTTGGATGTATTAGATCTTGTGAATACTGTGTTGTTATGTAATTAGGGTTTTCCCCTGCGAAGTGAATATTAATGAATGTTAAATTCTAAGTGCTCTGTTAAGTGTTGTAATCACATATCTGTGTCCCATATAGGTTGCATACACTTGATTCCTACAACCACCCCTGCCTCTACCTTGGGTGAGACTTCATCTACTTCGCAGGTGTTGCCAAAAGGGTCGGTAGTTAGGGTTTTGTTGGTGCACTGTTGAAGCATTGAACCCCGGGTTTTCCCCTGTGCCAACATTCCTTATGTAACCTCCTCTTACATTTGTTATACAATCTATTTCTTTATGACCAAAACCATTGTAAGAATAACAATAGCCAAATAAATAATTTTGGTACCTGATTGTATGATTCCATATTAATGGGAGAGTCTTCCTGATTCTGTCCTTGTGAGGAAGATTTGTCTTCTATGGAACATATTGTTCTTCCTTCCTATTGTCTTCAAACTTGATATATTTTTTTAGTATATGAACATAATTCCTTTTCCTTTCTTCACTTGACTGTTTTGAAGAGGTCGAGGCTTCTTCATTAGTAGCTTCCTTTTTTTCACTATAACCGAAACTAGTCTTTTCAAATGATGATCTTTGATGGTTTAGGATTTCATTCAAGGTTGTAGAGATCCTTTCAAATTTCATATTGGTATGCGATTTTCCAACTCCTTTCTTAGATAAAATATTTCAGATTCTAGATTGTTGCAAATATCTTATTTTTCTTTTAGTTGGGCTCTTAAGACTTCTTCAATTACATTTTCCTCTTCTACTTGATTTTTTAAGCTGATGATGATATTTTTAGTTTCATAAGAACTTTCTTTTATATAGATCATTTTTTTTTTGTACTTCTTCAGATACTCCTTTTGTATCCATTTCTTGATCCTTAGTTTCTCTACTTCATTTATAGCACATATGAGCTCTACTTCAAGAGATCTACTTCTGCATCAATCTCAAGATTGTCTTCTTCTATTGAGTCTGCATTTCCATTCTCTAGGACATCAGTATGTGTTTCTAAACCCATAAATGGAATTTATTCTATTTTGTATGCAAAAGTTATGCCCTAGGGAAATTGACGTATCAACTACCCCATCAGGGCCTACAAACATTTTGACGTTTCATCTTCCAAGGTTAGGGATTTGGATGTTTAGGGTTTTATCATTCATGATTTATGTTAAAAAAGGCCTTTGGAGCCTCATTGTAATCAAATTCTTGTGAATGAGCATAGTTGATACATCTCTCTTCAGAGATAAGCTACCACCATTCTAGCTAGCTTGTGTGCTTTGCATTTTACAGTCTTTTTTATTCCAGACAATCATTAATAGAATCTGAGTTTTATTGTATTATTGTGTTCCTCTCAATATCTCTGTGTATTTCCTTGTTATATCTATGTTATATTTTTTCCTTCATTTCATTCTCAAAATAATCTGGATCACTTCTCTGATTCTTTATCAAAATTATGTTTTTCATCTTTCTTAGTGTTTTTCTCAGTATCATTTTCAAGACCCTTCTCAAGATATTTTTCTTGGTTCTTCTCATGATATTGTGGAGGTGATTGATTCGTGGTTGATTGATCTGGGAGGGAAGTTGACCCATCCATTGGCTCTTTTTCAGTATTTGTTTCATTCTTATCCTACACATTTGAATGTTCTATTGTATCTTGCGTGCCTAAGCCTTCTTGATGCTCCTTGTCAGTCTACTATTATTTTTGTTCTTTTGTTTCTTCTTGGTTGGTCTAATTGGGGAAAATTGGCTTAGTCGACATTAATTGTATTGGATTTGTATTGTGGACTGACTGTCTTCATAGATGGGTCTACGCTGTCATGGTGATGATACTCTCCTTGACCCTCCATATTTTTTTCTCCTATTTTCCTATGTCCCTATGAGTCAATTCCTCGGGGTGAATCGATTTTTGTTTCTCTACTTAATATATGTGAGTCGACTCGTCTAGGTGATTCGATTACTCCTTTTTTATTCTGTCAACATGATTTGACTGTCCAATTTATTTCAAGTCGGGGAGATATAGCTCCATTATTTCATTTGTGTCATCAACCTTTTCTTCATCCATTTGATCCGACATTATCTTTTCAAAAGAGACTACAATATGAGCCTTCCTTTTCCTGTGTTGTTGGGATAGGGATTTTCAATTGAACTTCTCTCTTGTATTATCGGGGTTGGCTAGAATGGTGGGGATTATTTTGTGAGTTTGGTTGCAAAATTCCTCGTTCTTTGATTTTTTGGAATTGTTTTGGGGGGAGAAACCATGCAATTCAATTTTGGTCGACCACTTCCAACAAGGTTAGTCTAATCAATGCTTAGCTCTTGCTGGTCCTCCAACATTTTCTTCTTTTGTCTCCTTTTCTCCACCTTTTTTTCTATGGTTTCCTTAGATCTTGTGGCTTCATAATAATTGCCTTTGATTTGATACAATGCCTCTTTCTATGCAAGGATGATGCTTGATTTAAAAATTTGACAATGTGTATAAGTTTCCTCATATCGAGTTTCTTTGCCTTTTTCTTCCACCCACTGGAGAATTTTTGTGACAATATTATCAAAATTCTGTTTCATTGCTAGGTCATCAAAATTGATCGAATGCTCATCCTTGAAAATTCCCTACCAGTTGATTTCGAGTGGTTGTGTAGTCGACTCGATCGATTGTTTATTCCTTGTAGATGCTACCATTTATTGTTGTTTTCTTTTTACTTCACTTCAGAGGGGCCCCCTCCTGAATATCAAGATTGTCGACGAAAGGTGTAATATATAGCTCAAAATCATTTTCTTCTTGTTTTTGTACATATGTGAGGGTAATTATGAGGGATATCTCTTCTTCCAAGACATACTAGGAATCTATATGCCTTTCTACATCTTCAAATATTTGTAGTCAAGTTGGCTAGTAGCCTAAATATTTTTGGGCAGGAACCAAATCATCATTGCACCATATATTAGTTGTGTCAATGTAGAGTTGAATATGGCATGGTGTGGGTAGTTCTCATAAAACTGCATGCTAGACCCACCATCTATGAGAGACATTCTTTAGATTCAAGACCTAATTTTTAAACATAACATCGGATGAGAGGGACTCTGATGAACCCACTACACTAGGTGAAAAAATATGACAATTCTCCATGGTAGGCACCCTTTTTGCTGTGAAACTAGCTTCATCGATTGGGCTTATATGACTCATGGAAATCCAGATAAGGAGGGATGGAAATCTAGTTGCTATTCCATGATCTTGGAATTCTTTACATTTTCTTTTGACGATGTTTTGCAGGTGCTCTGACCAGTTGAACATTTCCCCTCTTTCTTGAATACAACCAATGAGACATTGGGCGTTTGACATCTGATGCCCTACTTGCAATGGAGAAGCACAATGACACAATGATGCAAGTTCATTTGTCATGTTTCTTTGTGAATTTGTTGATGATAAAACCCTTAGAGTTATTTTCTAAAGTAAACCCTCTGAGGTATTGCATCCAATCAAATGAGTTGAAACTTTTTGGTACCAAATCTCCTCCATGCAGAAACAATGTAATTTGGTGAATCAAAACACCTATGATGTTGAATGGGCGGTATATCCATAAGTGGTTGTTGTGGTATTGAATGATAATAAATTTGTTGCTTCTTCCTTCCAACCCCCAAGATCTGCAATATGTGGGGCACCCAAGTAGTGATGAATGTCGACTTCTTCAAGAAACTAGGTTTCATCTGTCAATGCATCGACCTCCATGCCCTATGCTATAAATTTTTGCCAATGCTTGTCCCATGGGATTTCCTCCATACTTTCTTGTTTGATGTTATGCATCTAGATTTCTAATTTAGTCACAGAGGTCCTATCGATTGTTTTTTTTGTCCTTGGTTCCTCCCATGAGTATTGCACTTGTCCCCTCATTATTGGCATGATTGCAAAGTATTCTTGGTCGAATGAGTCTACTAGATTCAGGTGCACAAGAGTCGAATGAACTATTTTAGGGTTTGGGTTGTCATCCCTGGATCACTTGAGAGTATAAATTAGGGTAACAAAGTCATACACATCACTGGTATTTATAAGTGGGGTGGTATGGGGTGAATTAAATTTGAGCATTGGGATTGGTTGTTCGCGTGCTTAGACATTTATGGCAGGAATAAATACTTGTTCATGTGAGTAATAAGAGGTACCAACGGTTAATTTGTGATCGACATAGTCCCATTGGGATTTGGTCGAGTCAAAATTTTCATAATGATCGATGCTCCCCAACTGAGTCAGTTTCCATTTTTTGATGATTTTTTCCAAATTTTTCAACCCTTGCTGCTTAGTCAAATTTATGAATTTGGTTAAATTGCTTAGTCTAGTTGAGTCAATATTTCCAGTCGATCCAAAATCTACAGTCATATTGATCGATCAGGTCAAGTTCTTTTTTTTTATTGACTATTTTATGTCGATTGGTTTTAGGCTCATGTTTTCTTGCTTGATAATGATCACACTCGATTGATTTAAATGTTTCACGCTTGCTTTATTTAAATATTTCATTCTTTCTTGATTCACTTTCCATATTATTCAAGAATTGATGAAGATCCTTTTTTAGAGCTGTTATTTCTGTCAACTTCTTTTTATGTTCTTGGGATGCTTGATGTGTTGTCCAAGATCTCAGTTCATTCTTCATTTTTTCTTGAAGAAATGGCTATGAAATTATGCTTCTTGTTTGTTTATGGTTGGAGATTCTTTGTTAAGTAGTTCCCTTCCAATCAACATTTCCATACCTAACTTTTCATAGCCAACTACTTTATTTGAGATTATTATTTCTTTTATTTTACTTTAATATTTATTTACTTTACTTTTCTTTTCTTATTAATATTTTTTCTATTTATTTTTTCTTCTTTTATTCTTCGAGAAGTTTTATGACTCAACATAGGCCTCCATAAGTGGTTTTGAACCTAGTTGATGCCTTTTGGCACCTTCGACAAGGTTTTCACCAAGAAGACATATGCGTGTTATGTATTATATTTCTTTGGACATGTCCCACTGACCACTTTTTGAAATGGGTTCCCTTTCATTTTTCTTAACTAAACTGCATCAATTGGTTGGATATCTTCGAAAATGTAAGGACCCAACTGGGAGTTTTCAATATTATGAGACTTCCCTTTGACTTGACTATCGTACATTAACACCAAATCTCCTTCTTTCATATATTTAATTTTCAAATGTCAATCATCCATGTTTTTTGTTGTTTCTTATGGAATCCTTGATGATGGAGAGAAATGATCCTTTATTATTCTAGTTTATTCAATTTATAGAAGTGTTCTTGTGTATTCAATGTAAGTTCATACTGAAGGACAAGTGCCACCCTTTTTGTGTTTGACCATAAATGTAAAGGGATTACAACTTATTTTCCATATACAAGTTTAAAGGATTTATGATTAGTCAAATTTTTATATGTGGTATTGTATGCCCAAAGTATTGCAAGGATCTTATCATCCCAATTATCTCTATCGATCCCATGTATTTTTGTATGTCCTTTGTGAAGAGTTTTATTAAAGTATTTGACTACACCATTAGCTTGGGGATGATAGGCCAAAGTTTTTTTATGGTTGATTATAAATTTATTCAAGACGATTTGGATTGTCCTATTGACAAAGTAAGTTCCCTGATCATTAATTATGGTTAAGAGGCATCCAAATCATGTCACTATATTTTCATATATAAATTTAGTTGCATTTTCCTTTGTACATGATTTGATTGGTTCAACCTCATCCTATTTTGTTAGATATTCCATGGCGATGATGATGTATTTTGCTACTATTATTTTATCTTTATTTGGGAATGGGCCTACAAAGTCAATACCCCAAATTTGAAATGGTAAATTGGGGTTTACTGAGTGTAGGGGAATCTTGTTTTTCTGAATAGGTCGGCCTATACACTGACAAATGTCGCATTGCTTCACTTTTTTTTGACAATACTTATGTAAATTCAGCCACCACATGCTTTCCTAAATAATCTTCTACGTTGTTTTGTCGACTTCATAATGACCTTCTGCAGGTCCATCATGAGCTTCATCTGTTATTCATTCTCTTTCGTGTTCTATAATGCATCTCCTTAATATATCGTCAGGTCCTATTTTATACAATTAGTATCCATTCATGAGGGTGAATGGTTTTTCTTTTAGCGTTGGGGATTCCCCTCCAAAAATTTTACTACCTCTTTTAGATCATTGGGGGTGGCCTTGAACCAAAATATATGGGCATCATGTAAGTCATCATCTATTCTCGTCATATATTCTCTTATTTCTAGTTGGGATAGATGATTCGAGACATTCTTTTTACCAGGTCGAAAAATTATGTCGAAGTCAAATTATTGGATAGTTAGAGCCATCTACATATTCTCCACTGATGTACTGGTTTCTTCACAAAATATTTAAAATCTTGAACATCGTTTTAACTGTGAAAGGATTTTCTAGTAAGTAATGTATGAGTTTTTGAAGAGAGAAAATAATATCTAGTCCTTCTCTCTCCATTGCCGAATAATTGATTATGATTTATTTAGTTTATGATGAGAATAATAATTTATGTGGTTGAGCATATCGTCATATGGTTGTGCTAAAACTGACCCAACAATGACGTTAGATGCATTGATGTGTACATGAATTTTACTTAACCAGTCATGAAATCACAAGATAGGTGCCTCTACCAATTCTAATTTCATAAATTCAAAAGTCTGATTCCATTCTTGACTCCATACAAATTTAACTTCTTTTCGAAGTAGCTCGTCGATTGGAAAATTTATGTCGGAGTAATGTCGAATGAATTTTTTAAAGTATCATGTGTGTCCAAGAAATATTTTGATCTCTTTTTTATTCACTAGTGGTTTAAAGTAAAGAATTACTTTTATCTTGTCCATGTCGACTTTAATACCATATTTGCATACAATGTTTTCAAGCAAAATACCAATTGGTGCGACAAAGATGCATTTTTTGATATTCAAAGATAGGTGAATCTGTCGACATATTTTTAACATCATCCTTAGCCATTGAATGTGGTCTTTGAGTAGGTTCTATATTGTCCAATCATCAAAGTAGAAAACTCTTTTTTTGTAGATATACTATTGAAATTCTTTGACCACAATTATCAAGAAGATTGCAATGCATTCTTCAGGACAAATGGAATTACCTTGTATGTGAACAAGCCAAATTCAAAAAACAAGGTCATTTTTTTTCTTGATCTTCCTTGGTGATCAGGACTTGATTATATCTAGTGAATCCATCTGTAAAAGAATAGCATTCATGTCGTGCGACTTCATTGATGATCTCGTTGGTGAATGGCTTCGTGAATGGTTTGGTTATGGTTAATTTGTTTAGTCCTCTAAAATCGACACATATCCTCAGCTTATTAGGGTCATGCATTTTGGGTTGCATGACCATGAAACTTTCCCATTCTGATTTATCTATTGGGTAAATGATGTCAATGGCTAACATTTCCTCAATTTATTTTTTCACAATTGGTTTATATTTTTGGTCCAACTTATATGGTCTCTTATTGATTGGTTTTGACCCTGGGATGAGGTCAATTTTCATATTCCCCATCTCTTTCACTAGTCATTTTAGGTCCTTATAATCTCAGGTGAAAACATCTTGATATTATTGGAGTAGGTTGACTATTTATTCTATTTGTTTGTCAGACCAATATCCTCCTATCCATTCCATCTTTAGTCAACCATCGGCCAAGATGTCAAATTATTTTGTTTTAAGTTCTACATTCATCCATTCTGGGGGTTTGGATTCATCCAATTGTCATTCAATTTTTACAACTTTGTTATAGGTCAGTGGGAAATAAGGTTTATTTAGATCGTCCTTGTCTTCCTTGGATACTTTAAAAATGATTTTTACATAATTATTTACTCTGAGGTGGCTCTTCTACCATTTGAAGCTTTTTCCTGGAAAAATTATGTTTTCCATGTCCACCTAATGAGCACTTTGATTAGTTTGGTCATGAATCGACACAAATTTACAAGTTGATGCTAACCACGAGTCGACCTTGTCCCTTTTTTTTACTAGATCGAGATTTGGTTTTTCAGTAAATTTTTTTATTTCAACTCAAAGTCAAAGTATTAAATGGGACTTTATTTTATTTCCTTCCAATTGAAGGTGTGACTGCATACGTCTTTGATTTTATACCGTTTATGCGGTATTCCATCCAAGGTGCTCAGAAACATGTGTTTCAAAATACTTTCATCTCTATATCTCACTCTTCTCCATTCATTTTCTCATTGATCAATGTGAGCCATCGAGTCAAACTTGGGTTTGAAAATTGGGATGCCGAAAGTTTTTGATAAATTTGTTCCTCCAAATTGTATTGGTCCATGTTTGTAGTTTAGGAGCATGAGTTTTCATCCAATGAGAAGCCTAGCTAGTGAAATATTCGACAAGGCTATGTACTCAAACATGTTCTCCTACTGCTTTAGATACTTCATCAATGTGAACCGATGGATAATTTCTCTCATTGAATCAAAGTGGTGGGATTTCCTTCAATTTGGTCAGAATGAGTGTTGGTGTTTTATTTATATTTTTCTCATAGACAATAGGAACTAATTTGATAGAGTATCATTCTTGCAATATTTTTATTGGTATTGCTTCTATTGAAAAACACTCTTTTACATTCAACTTGTCATTTTCCATTTGCCAGTTATATAAGTCTATGTCTTAATTTTTCCCAATGGAAAATGGTGATCTGACTAAGATTTTTCCTTCTACATTTGGTTCGACATTGTCTTTTTCTTCATTCATGACCTGGTATAATTACAAGTCCTCATTTCATCCCAATATTCAACCCATAGTTTACCTTCTTTCAGGTTGAGAGATATAATGATATTCCTACCACTTCCTTTCAGTTTAATCTTATCTCTTTTAAGAGAGATAGTTGCTTTGGTGTTTCGAATCCAAGGTCGGCCTGCTAATGTGGGGTATGTGGGGATAACTTCAACCAAGTTGATTACCTCAAATTTGACCAAAATTGGAATTCCCATCAAGTATGCTTTTAAATTTTTAATCATTCTGATTGGTTCTATAAATCTTTGATCCACCAATTTCAGGTAATTCATTATGGGTTCCAACGAAGGTCTTCCAAGTTGTTTCCATGTATTGTGGGGAAGGATATTAAATTGTGAACCAAATTCAACAATGATTTTTTAAACCATATGTTCATCTATCTCAATGTCAAATTGGGGTCATAGTCATTCATATGTTTTTCTTATGATAGTTTTCAAAAGTTTTTGTATGGACGTTGATTCTCCTTAAATTCCCTCACAAAATTGAGAAAGTTGATCAGTCGACAAACCAACTGCTTCTCTTTTAACAATTGTAGGAACTCATCTTGGACATCATCTTTAGTAGTTGATGGGTTATGTTTCCTTCCCGTGCTTCTTCCCACTTTATCTTGATTGATATTATTGAAAACATTCAATGCTTCCTATATTAGTTTCTCCTCTTCATCCAGGTCAGTGTAGGTATTTTGATTTCTCAGTTGTTGAACTAGTGATTCTCTATTCATGTAGTTATATCATCTTCCACCCAATATTGTGACAACATGAATATTCTTTGATTTGTGAACCTCTTATTTTGAAACAATATGTAGAATATTTACATTCCTTTTATTCATTACTTTTTCTAAAACTATATCCACATATGTTGCAAAATTTTAGGTCGATTATGTCTTTAATGGGACAATAAAGGATAATATGATCTTCTTTCTAACAATAAAAGTAATAAATTGACCCTTACCACATACCTAACCTACTCGACCACTTTCACTTCTAAATCCTCCTCTTCCTTGATAGACACCATGACCATGGATTCGATATCCATTACCAACTCCCAGTTCATTGTTTTTTTCAGTTTCATGTGTATGATATACTGTATGAACATTCGACTTATTCCTCCCATTAAATCGACATTATTGCATTGAATGACTATTTTCCTCACAGATATGGAACCACTTCGGTCTGGCATTTTTCAAATTATGCATACAATCTTTGATACTATGTTTTTTTAGAGATTGACAAATGTTGTAGTAAGTTTCTACTTGTAATCGATGGATATCATCTCTTTCTAGTGCATCATTAAATTTGCAGTAGTATTTTGTATTCCCTTCATTAAAAAAAAGGGTGCACCAAAGTTCGTTTCGTCTGATGGTCATGTTATTTAACGATTGTTGTAGAATTTATAGATTTTATTCCAATCTTCTTTCCACCAATGAGGAATTCAATGGGATGTCGTCATCTATTTCTATACATTGAGCATTTTTAAAGGCTTGTTTTCATTTCTAGATGTCATACATTCTTAATGGTGCTATGATTTTTTGTAATAATCCTGCAAGATACCGTTGGACCAGGATATTATCATCAATTACATGTGGCATCTGATTGAGCATATATTTGAATATTTTGTCATACTCATGTACTATTTATCATGGAATTTGTTTGATTTCTTTAATTTTATGAGAAACCAAGTGCCTGATGTATTAGGACTTAAAGAACACGAGGACACTCTGCTCAATTTCTTCTTTTGATTGTATTTGATTTTATATAAAATTTATGAACCAAGTGAGTGCTATGGGTCGTAGTGTTGCACCAAATTATGCCATCTATTTATCTTCATATGTTACATCGACAACATCTCAAAAAATCTCACAAACGAATCAATGGCATTTGGGATCTTCTTCTCCTTTGTAAATAGGTATATGATTTAGGCCCATCTTGTCTTTATTCGGAGGCTTAGAACTTGGAACAATGGAGTGAGTTTGTGTTTGTTGATTTATCAAGGAAGTTAGCTAGGAAGTCAATCTTACTTCAACTTGGGGAGTAGATTATTGAGGGATCGACTCGATTGACACAATATATTGTTGATCTTTAATCAGATTATGTTTCAAAAGTATTTTGACTTCTTCGCTTGTTAGGATTATTGCATCCATATGAAATATCTTGTCTATATATTTGATGAACCATATTTCAAAGGGATGCATTGATCCTTCCTCATTGTCTATTGATTTAGATTCTTCTTCGATGAGTAGATTTTGAAGGGGGCATGATTCCATGAGATCCTTGATATGGAGGAGTATATCCTCAACTTGAATTTGATTTATTTGTGGTATTTCAATCAAAGGTATATTACACATGTTGCTAAATTCATTTTCTCTATACCACACCTTCAAAGATCAAGGGTCTATGTGAATCCTATGGTGGAGGAAGTCTCTTATAAGCAGGATAATATATTTAATGGAAGATCAACGTATCACGTGTCTGAGTCATCAATACACATACTTTCAAATGTGTTTTTCAACTAAAGGGTACATTTACTTGCCTCTAGCAATTGAAGACTTCTACTCTTCTTAGGATTCGTCAGGGATGCCTCTATTGCCAAGTCTGGCCAGCCAATGCCAAAATCAAACTACTCATGCACTTAAATAATATACCACTCTTGGGGTTTCTTTCTATTTGAACTCTAGGGATCCCTCACATTACAGATTTCTTCTCTCCTTTTTTTCCTTTTGTCCTACTCCAATTTCTAGCTGTTGAGTGAGGTTTTATGAATGTGCATTCGACATGCAGTTGTATATGCTCGTTTAGTTAAATTCCTTCTTACTTTTGGAATTATTCTCTTCAGTGTGGTTGGCTCCAATAATGAAATCTCATGGATGATCAAGCCTCTCATCATTGAGCCAACTTACTCAAATTCAACAATGTTAGTTAGAATTTCCATGCTCACTTTCGTAGGAAAAAATGTTATGCTTCACGTGTGTCTTTGTAGTTGGCTTATAGAAATTCTTACTAGTCGTTTGTTTCTTCTTGATTTAATTTGGTGGTGGTGTGTTGAGAAGATTTTGGTATTCAACAATATCTCTGACTCCCTTATATAAAAATAATTTATAAAATATAGATGGTATGGTGCAAAGGAAATCATTGTGAATATAAGTATAAAATTTGTTTTTAACTCTATTGACTGATGATCTATCTTTTATTTCTTTTTCTTCAATATAATATTCATAAATTATTTCAAACCACTCATGCAAGTATGGTTGACCTCAGTTTTTTATTTTTAACATCAATTGTTCATCCAGAGTAATCTTACACATTATAAGGTTAGTTGATGTACTTGAACAATGATTCTAGGATAGATTCAAGGAATCACTTGTGAGTTTCTGTGAAGAATTGTGCCCGTGCTTCTACCGAGGTCATTTTATTTCTCCTTGCATACTTCTTTGCATAGTAGTTATTGATATTACACTCCCACCACTTGTGTATGTCTGCCATAATCAACATCTACGTGTGCATTATTTTACATGTCAGAGTTCAAAACTACTAGAAATGGAACCAATGTCATAATCTAGGAGAAAATATGCAGATGTTGCCAGTAGCCCATCACACAAAGTAGTATACATAAGAGACTACTATACAAGCACACACATAGAAAAAGATAGAAGAATACAAAAAGTAGTAGGGAGACCAACAATTTTCACTTTAATATGTATCACAATATCCCTTTTTTCTATGTTACATAGCCACATATATATATTTGTCTATTCAGTTACAGGGAAGTTATAACTTCCTAACTACCTCGGTCGGTTGACTCAACTAGATGATCGACCGAATTACATACTCGACTAGATAATCGACCAAATTACATATTCAGTTTGGTCGAATATAGGGTCTAGTTGATAGAGTCAACTAGCCCCTACAACAATAGATATTAAATGCACACGATTATCATTGGAAAACCCATAACTTATGACATTACTTAACTTTTTCATTATTGTGTGATAATGCAATTGAAATATTCTAACTTGGTGCAAAAAATAGGGTCCTGACAACAATCACAGACTTCTTCTAATGCAACTCAAAATACCCTTTGTTGTGACAACACTAAAACTTGACAAAAATTTAATGTTCCCCACCCCTCACCACAAAAGTGGTGTATGCTCAAAGAAAGAAAATAATGTTCAAAGAAAGAAAACATGAAATTGATGACAAGAATTGCAAAAGTCACTTAATTTATGACTTTAACCAAACTTATTAACTTCAAGGTTAATTTTAAATCATTGATGCAACCTAAACTATTGTCTCATTCATAGGATTGAGCCTTATTGAATTTAACAAAACCTACAATATGGTGCAAATCCCCTATCCAGGGGCATCAAATAATGTTGAGGAGGGGTGATGGATTCAAGTGAGCACCATTAACCCATCCCTCCCAAATTATTCCATTCAATTTTGCTAATCTCACTACTCCTAAATCATTAATTGTTGCAACAATAAATGGACCTAACCAATGCATTCTTATCTTACCATGGTGCTTGTGATATTTGTTGTGATAGAATAATACCAAGTCACCCTTTTTGAAGATATTCTATCTAATTTGGAAATCACACCATGATTTATATCAGGAATTCTTGACCTCATGTTTATACCGTGCGAATAATCAATCCTCTTTTAATTCCATGAGCTTCGAAATCTGTATTTGTACTAACTCTTCCTCTATCATCTTAGTAGTTTTCATAATGAATATTATTGGAATTAAGAATTTTGCAAGTACCATTGATTCTCTACCATAGACTATGTTAAATCCCTTATGTTGGGGCCCTAACCCTCATTCATTATTGTTTTTGTTGGAAATTTTTCATAATGAATATTATTGGAATTAAGAATTTTGCAAGTGCCATTGAATCTCTACCATAGAATATGTTAAATCCCTTATGTTGGGTCCCTAACCCTCATTCATTATTGT